>JAWWMS010000001.1:107330016-107345343 GCA_035048045.1 Chlorospingus semifuscus | reverse complement strand
CTCGCCCTGGGCGCCCGGGCCAGCCTGGAGTACGAGGGTGAGGAAGGGGCGGCGGGGCCGGGGCAGGGCCGGGAGCGGGGCCGGGGCGGCGGGAGCGCCGCGGTGTCCGCGGCAGCCTGAGGGGCCGGGGGCCCGTCCTACTCGCTCGCTGCCGGCCCGCAGCGCTTTGTGTCTCGCTCTGTGTCCGGTCCAGTCCCGTCAGCGCGGTTGGAGCTGCGTCCTGGGTGTGGAGGGCCGCGTTGTTAGTGGAGCGGGTGCCAGGAAAGCTTCCAGCCGTGCCGGGTTTGAGCCCTGCCGGGGCGGGCTGGTCGCAGCTCCCTCTCACATCTGCACCTCCGTGCCGCCGCCGTGGCGCTCGGAGAGAGGAGGTGACAGCCGCTCAAAGCTGCTGAACAAGAGAGGCTCTGTGTTGTCCCTAAGTGTAAAGTGTAAGTCCGATGGGCCAGCCCTGCCTCAGCAGGTTTTGGTGCCCGGGTGAGACTGCATGCAGCAAGGTAATCTCAGTTTTTAATGTGAACAATGAATGGGTGAGTCTGCCTGGTTTCTTAGGCACCTAGTAAATTAAAAAATGCATGCTGATGCTATTTCACTTCTAATTGTTTGGATTTCCTGTAGCAAAATTTGAAATGAACTCAGATTTCTATTTAAAAGGAAAGGGGTATGTGGTTTCTGCCTGTTCTAAAGCAGGTGCATTTTGTCAGATTAGACACTTCTGATTTGGCAGCATGGCAAACAAAGCCAGTGTACACTGGCATGCCCTGGTTGTGGTTTAACAGGTGTAGTCAGTGAGAATTTGTGGTGAGAACAAAGCCTTTCATGTCAGTGGGTATGGATTCAAACTGAGGTGTGTTACTGGCATGAAAGGGAGGGCGGCAGAGAAAGGTGTCTAATACAACTTACAGCTGCATGTTGGTGATACCCATTTTTTGTTTCCTGGGGCTATCCCTACCTAATATGTAGTTCTGTCCGTGGAGGGGTGTAAAGTGGCATAGTGGTGGTATTTGGGAATTGAGGTTTAGCTTTTCTTATTTTCATTGGCGGGTTAAGAGTGGCTTTTTTCCAAGGGGGAAGATGTTGGAACACACATTTATGCTCTTTCTTTACCAAACACTGAAGTATTGGACACATCAGTTGCTAAATCAACAAAGACCACAGAAGTTCCTGTCCTGGCATTTCTCTGAGGATTATTGTACTGCCAAATTCTCTTTATTTTCTTAGGAAGATGAGTGAATGCTTTAGTTTGCGGTTCATGTAAATGTCAGTCTTCAAGTAGTTTACAGAGGATGCTAATATCCTATCCTCTGTTTTCCTAAAAGGACAAATGTAACCTCTCTAATCTCAAAAGTCTTAAGTTTTGCATGTAATCTTCAAGTTGGCTGCACAAAAGCCTGCTTGTTTCGTCTTTCACTCATTTGAAAGTCCAATTTCCTCCTTATACTTAGTGTCAAAGGCTTCAAAGAGCTTAAATCGTCAGCAACTGTAATTGTAAACCCTAATATTAAGTGAATGTTTCATGTTACTTTTCTTCTGTTTATTTTTAGTAGAGAAATGTGTCATTCTTTTAGATCTTTATTCCCAGTGTGAAATCTAGTGAAACTGTTAATGGGTTTTTCTCTGATGGTACTGTGTTGGTGTATAACCATGCACATTAGGTACAGAATGCCATTAAGTAAACTAAAATGGACTTAAAAAAAAATAAATCTCTACAGCACGTGTGTGTGGGGGGCCCTCTTGATTATACAGGCACAAGCTTATTGAACCATTATCAAGATGTTGACACTTTGTAGGCAAAGCCAAGCAGTCTGTTTTGGATTCATGCAAAATGCTTGTAATTCAATAGTAGATTGTTCTTTAAATACCAGAAATAGTCTAATCAGGTCTTGAACTCATAATTCGGTAACACTGAAGTTTCTGGTGTAGGACATTTGTGCTCCACAATTCCAAAGACTATGTTTAACACCACACTAAATAGGTGTAATTTTCATGGCCTAAGAATTCTGCTATCAATTTTTTGATGGCAGGCAAGTAGAAATCAAGCCAGTATTCCACCTGGGAAATTGTAATTGAACTAATTATCTACGTGGCATAAGAAAGAAAACTGAGAAATATCCAAATAATTAAAATGCTTAAAATACTTAAAAACCTTTGAAGCAGCAGCTGTTTTAACTGTAACTGTATTTTCATATTTTCAAGTTTTGGAAGGATGCTGTGGATTCTCACATTGGTACATTCAAAGCTAAGAAGGCACTGATAAAATCTCTCTGGTGGCACTACTCAGAGGAAAGTCTGTTTTCTCTCCAAGAACAGTTTAGAGATGCAGCTTTTGGAAGTTAAAACAAGCACAAAACCTTTTCCCTAGGGGCTGAAGAGGGAAATGTGCCCTTGGAGCTCTTCAGTGACTTTCTGTGGTGTTGGGGAGGGTGCAGCTGTCCATCTGTACATATATATGGGGATCACTTGTTCAGTATTTGGGGGATGTGAAGGTGAAATCAAGTGGCACTGTGTGATGTGGTAGTTGTGTCTTACACTTTTGGAAGATGAAAAGAAAAGCTAGAATGAATAGATAGAATGAATGGGAACTGTGCATTGGAACAGGGTACTGGTGTGAAGGGGCCATGAACCTTGAGGGAGATGTCACTAAAATCACTTGAGAACCATGTAATATTATAGAAGTATTTTCAAAAGCTGTATGAGATTTAATTCAAAGAAAACAATATATACATAAGCACCATATGCTTATAACCTATGTATATTCTGGATTAAGTATGAGTAGATGGAAGGTTGTGGAAATGGTAGTTCTCAAAGTTGTGTGCTAGGTCAAGAGTTCATCTGTGAGTAAGACTGTTGAGTGCCTCAGCCCTTCAGAGAGAGGCAGTTCTCACCCAGTAGTTCTTATGCTATAAATAGACAAAGGATAGGAGGACAAAACTGAAGGAAGAGAGTATTTAAGACTGCTTAAAGTCAAATGGCAGGCTTAAAAAAAAACTAGCATCACAATAATTTGATTCCTGCTCCATCAGACCAAGCTGCAGAATGGTCCAGAAGCAATCTCCAGGGCCCTGAGCAGCTGGTGCTCTGCAGTGCCAAGGGTGGGGCCTCTTGTGTCAGCTGAGAGTTCTTTTGTTGTATTTTACTTCTAAACACAGTTTGCTGGCTGCCTTGCCAGTTCTGGGTGACAATTTGTATGCACAGGATCCAGCGTGGAGCTGCAGGCGCCGCTTGTGACCATGGTGGGCACAGACCTGGAGGTGTTGTGTGCTGGCCAAACACAGCACAAAACCCAGCATGGGAATGAATGGTCTAAGGAAAGGTGTCCTGGTCCACAGCAGGGGGCTTGATCAGCTTTAAGATCCTTTCCAATCCAAGCCATTCTGTGATTCTGTGATGTTCTGAGTACAAGCAGGTGTTCTAAGGCACGACTTCATCCATAGCTGTGCTTTGGATGGGCTGGCTCTGTCTACACAAGCTCCAGTTACCTGGACAGTTGCATATGAATAAGACTTCCAGCAGCATTCTCAGGTGACCTCAGGCATAACGGATATGTCATGTTAATACCAGTCAATAATGTTAACTCATCTCCTGACACTGCTTTCATATATTCCTGAGTGAAGTGGAGCATTTTCATGAGCTGTAGTAACTCCCCACTGAAAACTCCTTGCAGCTTAATAAGCATTACCAAAGCAGTGCATTTCTTCCTGAGTGGTCCTTAAATAATCAGGTCATTGCTTCCTCTGTGCTCAGCCTGCTCACTCTTCAGCAGCACCTGGGGGCTTCAGTGCAACTGAAATCTCCAGGGTGAGATCACATAGAGTGAAATTAATATTTCAGTGAGTTGTTGAACTGTCCTTTCTCTCAAAGTGAAATGCACCTTGCCAGAAAGCAAAACAAATTAAGACAGACAAATTAAGTGCATTTAGTGTCCTGGGTCGCCAAGTCTGGGCAAGCACTGGAGGTGGTACAGGAGGTGCCATAGAACCATCAGTGACAATTTTTTTCATGTCTGTAAGCTGCTGTACCCCTTTTCTTGGTCCACTGCAGCAGTAAGTCTGGCATGACAAAGGCTTGCCAAACATCTACAGTGTAAAAGCTTGCACTTGAGATAGCCATCAGTACGTGTCCTGCCTTCCCCTGGGTGAGCATCCCTGGCTGAGAGTTAACAGGGTGGTTTCCATGGGATCACAAACCTCTGGGGAAGGGGAGCCTGCTAGCGAGCCAAACCAGGACAAGATTCACATGAACTGTTCTTGGATGTTCTCCTGTGCCCTCTTGTGCTATTTGATGTGAAATAAGCACTGGGGGTGGGTCCCACCTTGCTGCTCTGGATGGTGCTGTCTCTTCCAGCCTTCTGCATATCCTCACTGCCCTCCTTTTGGCTCAGTATTTGGGGAGAGCTGCCATCCCCTCCTGGCAGCGTGCAGGGCAAATTACAGGCTGGGAGAGGGAAACACCTCCAGCTATGGCAGAGTGCTGAGCTTCTGGCAGCCTGTGCAGCTCAAGCTGGGGGTGGCTGGACATTTTTGGCAAAGGTTTTTGCCATTGGAGCAGATAGTTTGTATAACTTCATGCTTTTTTGCTTGCTCAGTGAAAATATGTCTTCAGCTAAGGAGAGATGACATGTCTGGGGTTCAGGTGGGCTGCTCTAAAAGACCCAAGTTTTGCTGCCTGATACATAGACTTGAAAAACAAAGAATGCTTGAAATTTTGTGTATTTTGGGTTATTCTTGTGGAACACTACCAGGTTATTATGAGCTGTTTTTGAGGAGAGAAAAGAGGACTCATAACTGAAACATGCAGGATGTGTATCATAAAGATTCTTGATTGCATTCATTTGTTTGATACTGGTGAGTAAATATCTCCATAAGAGTGTATGCATCTTTGATTTGTATAGTCTTTGATTTGTGATGTGCAGCTGTGTCCTTCAGGGAGACACAGAAGAAACTTCTGCAGCTTTGCAGTAAGATAGATAACATTAAAATTTATGTTAGTACTATCACTTGCTTCAGATCTTGCAGTAGATAAAAAAATGCATGTGTGAGAGTACTGTACATGTGCAGATTGGATGATATAGAAGTTTTATAAATTAATCTTGTTTTGAAGATTCTGAAATTACTGTGGTGTTGATATGGAAGGAAACTCTTTCTTTCCCGTTGTGCAAAATTTAAAATTTGTCACAACTCTGAATAGACACATCTCCTTATAATTTGAGCAGCGTGATTGAAGACATCTGATTTTTTTCTTCCCTACTTCTCGCCCTCTTCTTTTTCTTTTGAGGAAATGCCATTGTTATTTAGGGTACTGGATTTAGATGTGTTTCACACACATTCACTAAGAATAGCACTGCAGTTTGGAAGCAGTGCTGCAGTCAGGCTTTGGCAGCCCTGCCATGTTGTGCTGCCTGGTTTACTCAAAGCCTACACTTAACCAGCATGGGCTGGCAACATGATTCACTCAGCAAAGTCTGTCTCCTTTTAGGCTGTGTCAAGAGAGTTTTAACCTGCCAGGGTCTGTGCTCCATCCTGGTGTCCCTCAGAGGTTTTTTGTCAGACTTCCTGATGCTGGAAGTGGGGGAATATGCTGCTTCCAGCTCCTGCCTCAGTTAAATTGTGAGCCTGTGCCTGTTGGAGTTTTCTTTGGAGTTGTCAACTCAAATATAATTACTCAGTTTGAGTCTGCCTGTCTTGAGTCCATCCATTGTGGCTTTCTAGTTAAACTGTGTGATTTGTTAGTGAAAGGGCCCAAAATTAACATGCCTCTGTACAGCTATTCCTGAAGATTAAAATCATTGGCTTGCATTCCCTGTTCTAAACTGCCCAGGGACAGATACCAGAAACATTGCACCTGAGTTGTAAGTTGTAGTGAAATGTGTAAATAAGTAAACCATCCCAACAAAAAATATAAAGGTATTTCCCAAACTTTCCTGGGAAGGGAGTGGATGTGAGTGCCCTGTGCTGAAAGCAGGTACCTTTCCTATTACTGTAATAAGAAAAAAAACAGATGACTTGCTGAAGGTGTTTCTTGTGAAGGCATCTGACTGGTAGTTTGCTTCAGCTTTGCAGTACTGATGTCTTTTTAGTCACATTAAAACATTTGTTTGGCCTGTGTCTGCACCCCCTTTGTAATATGGTTTGTGCAGAGAGCTTTGACAGAAAACATTCATTCAGCTGCAGTTATTGCCAGTGCACCATATCAAGTAACACCAGGTGTGTGTATTTAGTTATGGAAATGCTACAGGTGGCTTTTGTATCTCTTTGGAGCTGAAGAAGGGTGACCTGGACCTGGTTGTGGCTCTGGGCATTCCTGTGTGCTCTTCTGGCTTGTCTTTCCATTGCTCTCCTTACTGCTTCAGTCAAAGCTTCTGGGTGTGCATCCATTTTGGTGGGTGTCTGGAACAATATTTTGAGTTTCTTGTTGGTACTTGACATTTATTATAATGAGGTAGGAAATACATGTCTGGGAGGAACAGGAGATAACCATAACTGGAAACTTACTTTGACCTAGAGTTTAGGGAAATTTCCAGTCAAATACATCAAATCCTGAGTGTTTCTTTAATAAGGGAAGTCAGCATTTGTAGGAATGCCAGCAGTGCTCCTGCTATATCACTGATGCCTCTGCTTCAGCAGCACTCTGGAAGCTTGCAGTGTTTGACTGTCTGACAGCTTGTCATCTTTTTGGAAATTGGAACACCTGAATTGTGTTTTGGCTCTGTTTTTAGGAGAAGTGTTTCTGATTGGGGATTCTGTACCTCTCTCCAACTGCATGTCAAAACCAAGAATATTAAACTGTACCTTTAGATGTCTCCAAGGCATTTCAGACCTCTTGATACCATGAACAGCATGAGACATGCACTGCAGCCCTTTAAGTACTTTTGTTTTATTCTTATCCAAACCCATTCTTTTGCAGTATTTTTGTCTGCCATATTGTAGACAAGTCATTAATATGTGTCATACTTATAAAATCACTCAGACATTTTAGCAATAATATGCATTAGAAGCCATAAATTTTTTATTTTGTGTGTAATAAAAAGCAACTTTGAACTCTGCAGAAAGATAATGTTGATTTATCGCTCATTTCCCTACTGGAAGAGTAAATTGGTTTGCCAAAACAGGTCAGTCCAAAGGAATTGAAAGTAAGTCCTCCATCTGAGTTAGAAAACATTTCCCTATTTGTAAGTCCATCACAAGGAGTATGGGCTTAGATTTATTTGCAGTGGGTGAATGTTGTCTCTAACGTAAAATCCTGGTCTTTATTTACTCTTCTGCTTTAACAAAGCTTCTCTTACTGCACAAAGACCATGAGAAGGCAGGAGAGGGCACAGAAGAGGATCAAACTTGTAGCATGTGACACATGAGAATAAACTAAAGTGTTAATGGTGGATTTTGTGGTGTAGGTGGCGTTCAGGGTTCCAGTTCACAGGAAGCCATGCTCTCCAAAATGTTCTTGGCCTTTCTTGTATGAAGGCACCGTGGTAAGTGGGGCTGACAAATGGCAACAGAAGTGCACAAAGGGAAGACAAAAGTAAGACCTGATGGCTGCAAAGATGAGTAATTTAAATAAAGTTCAACCTGCAAGCCCTGGGCACCTGTTCCATTCCACAAACTCCTCACCCTCCTCCCCAGCCCTTTTCAGAGCTGATGCAGCAACTCATGTTTTTGGGTTATAAACATTACTTTTAAAACCATGCTACTCAATTCCTAGTCACCTCTCATTTCCAATGTGCAGAGCTGTGAGGAATCCCTGCCACTGCAGTGAGGCACTTTCTGTGTGTGGAGGGGGAAGCTTGGCAGGCACCATGGTGCACAGCAACTCACAAGTTCAAACAGCACTGCAGCTTCTGGGCTTTTACTTGTCAGCCACCTGCAATGAGAGCATTCCAGCCCTGCAACAGGCTCCTGAAAAACTCTGACAGCTGGAGCAAGCTCCCATCAGCGGCTGCCTGATGGACTGCTCCTGCTGACAGCTCCTTGCCAAGGCACAGGGCTGTCGAGGGATGGTTGAAACAAGCTGTGCTATATCTGCTTTTTCCCAGAAAATGTTTCCTGTTCCCAGACTGAGCTGGGTTACTGTCAGGTGTTGCTGGAGGTTGCCCTTTGGCTTTTTTCTTAGTGTCAAATGTTGAATTTGTCTCAGGTTGCTGTTAAATCCTTACAAACGAGAGGCTGTGACTGCGCAGGGGCAGAGTGGCCAGAGGCAGGTGCCTGGGGAGCTGCTGTGTGCAGCTTGTCTGACCCTTTGCCTTCTGCCAGGACTCCCTGCCAAACACAACATCCCGTTTTCCTCAACGCAGTGAGGCCAGTACAGGTCTGTGATAACAGCAGCCAGGGAGTGATGCTGATTGTCTTTTGCACACAAGACACACCACACTGTGAAACTGACTGTACAGGATGTTTTATAGTAAAATTTCATAAGAGGTGAAACTTTAAATCATGGAAAGGAATCAATTCAGAAGCACATTTTTACATAGGCAACTCTGTGTATCCTTTGGTTATTTGGTCTGTCTGCAATGGAAATCCATGTGAAATCTTGGAGCATTTTTAATGACATGGATTCAGATTTTACAAAGGGAAGGTGAGATCATCACATCCAGGAATGTGAGCACTTGATTTCATGTTTGTGTCTGGGTGGGCCAAATCATGATGGCTTTTTACAAAACCCATGTTTCTCAGCTGAAGAGTTATTTTTTTATGAAATGTTGTACCTGGTTGAGATACATAGGAAACTGCAAAAGTGATATTTTTCAATTATTAAAAAAAAAAAGGTGGAGGATTCAAATTTCTCTTTTCTTCACAGAAGACTTCAGGGTGAGGTCTGTCCTGGTTCTGTGAGGGCTGGTAGTGGGACAGGGATCTCCCCCAGCGGCCCAGAGGCATGAGCAGAGCTGGGACAGGGATCAGCTCTGGCTGCAGGGACAGGGGCACCCCGAGGCCAAGCCCCTGTCAGGGCTGGAGCTGCTGTGAGCATTATGGGCAGTGATACATCTCACATGTTTGGGTAAAATTCCACATTATTTACAGTGTATTAACTCTCAGTATAATTTAGGCAGTGGTTTCATTTTTTCATGAGAACAATTTCTAGCTTTGTACCTTTTTTGTGGATTATTTTTCCCCCAGTGTGTTTCAAGTGCTCCCTTTTTACATCCATCTCTGGTCCACATGGCAGATTTGCAGATTGTCAGTCTGCTTTTAATGGCAAGCCCTGAAACATCACAAGTCAGTTTCTCAGACTTTGATGCTTCTGTGAGAGGAAACAGTGAGAAATACAATGGCTTCTCAATCCTGCCATTCTGAGGCAAACACCTGATCTTTGGTGTATGTTTTCAGTGTCTTTGACTAGTGTAATATTTTGACACTCAGAAGAAACTGGTGTAACAAGAATACCAGCAAGTCTGTACATCTGTTATTTAAAAATATCTGTTCTGCTCCAAGTTTCTCTTGTTTTGTTCTTGGGTTTTTTTTTTTTTTCTGACAGTCTTTAGTTGTCATCTTAAAGATGTTTATGAAACTTGAGAATTTTTTCACTACTAAACTGATTTTGTGGAAACTAAAATTCATAGAACTGACTATTAAAGGATAATATCCTAATTATGTTAAGTGAACCCTGACCTTGGTAATTTGAAGCTGTCTGCCAGCTTTGCTTGCTGCAGCTGGTCATTCCTGCCAGATGTTGTTCATCAATCCCTGCATATCAGCCTGCCCTTAATGAAAGGGACCCAGAGCGTGGCCATCCTTAGGTATCATAGCTGCACCAAACACAAACTTCACATTTCCCTGCTGAGCCCTGCAGCTTCCCAGCACGCTCTGTCCTGGTGTCAGGAGGCTGGGGCTGCACTGCAATTTTAGGAGCTGAAGGAAACAGGGCATCATCATCCTTCTTGCTGAGGACCATGGTGCTGGCCATACCTCTTGTATTTTTTGTATTTAAAACCTTTTTATATAAAACCAAGTTGGCCATGTCCATGTTCCTGTTCTTTCCAAACAGGTTTCTTTTAGGGTTCCTTTTTAGGTGCTTCAGTCAGCTCTCCTGTTTCTGGTAGGGGCCAGTGGATTTTCCATAGTCCTTTTCCCTCTCCTGAAGAATCAGGGTGTAATTCTGGAAACATGACCTCAGTGTGTTGAGGTCATTAAGTTTGTTTAAGTTATTATATTGGTGGTGCCTGGTCTCCTTTTGCCTTAAACCAGCAGTTAGGGTTCCAATGGCAGAGGAAATTGAATATTATTTTGATTTCCTTTCATTTATTTACTTCCTAGTTTGGGGCATTTGCAGTTCCTGAGCATTGTCTTTGGCACTACGGCTACGTGTGTATGCGTGTGTGTATATATATATATGTATGCACAGAGATAGATAGATAGATAGATAGATAGATAGATAGATAGATAGATATCATAGGATATCCTGAATTGGGAAGGACCTACTAGGATCATCAAAGTTCAACTCCTGCTTCTGCACAGGGCAGCCCAAAGAACCACACCTGAAAGCATTGTCCAAACACTTCTTGAGCTCTGCCAGGCTGGTGCTGTGACCACAGCCCTGGGGAGCCTGTTCCATGCCCAGCCACCCTCTGGGGGCAGAACCTTTTCCTAATATCCAACCTAAACCTGCTCTGACACAGCTTCAGGCCGTTCCCTCGGGTCCTGTCACTGTCACCACAGAGCAGAGCTCAGTGCCTGCCCCTCCTGTTCCCCTCACAAGAAGCTGTGACTGCAGTGAGGTCTCCCCTCAGTCTCCTCCAGGCTGAACAGACCAAGGGCCCTCAGCCCCTCCTCACACGGCTTCCCCTCAAGACCCTTCTCCATCCTTGTATCCTCCTTTGTATGCTCTCTAATACCTTTATATCTCGTTTATATTGTGGTGTCCCAAACAGTGTGGATCATCAGTGAAGCTGGATCTTCTAAGCCAACATCCTCTCAAATGACCTTGGCAACCACTCTTTCAGAAGGAAATTTGTTTACCCTCTTGATTTTGATGGAAGTGAGAACATCCTCCTGATGGGGATTTGCCACTGACATGAATATTAATGAAAAAAGAGCAAGGGTTTGTCTCAAATGTTCCTTTAAAATCTAATCAGCATTATTTTTTGCTGGCTCTGTGAAAAGAACTTTTGACTCTACCTTAGGATGTGATTAACATTGATTATTTTAAACAAAAGGAGCAAGCTGCTTCTCATAAATTGGTTTATACAACTTCTGTGCTTTTGGCTATATTAAATACTGTTTGTTGTGAGGCTGTTTTTAATGCTATTCTTTGTAAAAAGATTAAATTCCTATCTCCTGAGTCCTGACAGCAGTTGCTTACTTTTTCCTTCAATTATTGGTTTGCTATTAAATTTGAAGCTCCTGTACATCTTATTTTGGATTTTGAGTTCCACCTGTTTTTCTGTTGTCTTTGCTCAGTTTTTGTCCTGTTGACTGCCCTACTTCCCCTGGAGTTGTTCTTTCAGCTGTTCCTCTCTGGTGCAATGCCTGCTTTTTCTCTACCCTTGCAAAGCACTAGTAAAGCATGAGCAGAAGTGGTCCTGGAGTCCTTAAAGTCCCTATTTTCTTCAGAGAAGGGTGCTTGCTGCCAGCTTAGGGTTTATAGTATTTCTGTGTTGCTTCTGACACTCTGTGTCTCCACTTACTAAAGAGCAGGAGGAGATCACTGTCAGCAACATCACATTTTTCCACTCCCCTTCTGTTTTCTAGGAACTTGTTGGAGAGGTTCCTATGGATTACAGGCAGCTCCTGATGCTAGTTTTCAAGTGTTGGTGTAGTGTCTGACACTTGAAGCTGAGATTTTTTTCACAGGGAGCCTTTCTTTTAGTCTGCTCATAAAATCTGAAAAACCTTTTTAAAATGGCAGAGCTTCCGAAATAACGTGTCTGAAGGATAAAAAACCCCAGTGTATCTGGTACTGTAGTATTCAAAGTTAGAAGCTGAGATGTGCCAGTTTCCAGTGTCAGCATTAAAAAGAAAAAAAGAAAAAAATTTCTTCCATCTGCCACCAATTCAGAATAGATCAGGATTAGTTTTCAACCTCTTCCTTTGGAAAGTTATTCCAAAGTCCACTGGAACTCGTCATTAGAGAGACTTTCAGCTTAAATGGTCTTTATTTAATTAAGCAGTTACCAGTAGTTCTACCTCTTTTCAGTGCCTTATTAGCCTTCTATAGGTGACTTCATGTTTTTGTGTTTTCAATGTGCTCCTAAAATGTAAGCCTATTTTAAAGACTCTTAATATCTTGATAGAAGGGAAAAAACCCCATATTGAAGTATGTTCACAGGAATTATTTCTCTGTTTTCCATTCAAAGTCACTCCCTTCTTCCCACAAGTGAGAGTCCCTTACTCCTGACTGCAGTGATGATATGTACATGAATTAACCACCATCTCCTGATGTGGAATAACCACTGAGACACTGCTCCAGGCTCTGACCCCTCACAAAAAGCAGCCTTTGCAGAGCCTTCTGTATTTTGTCAGACACAGAGAGCAAATTCTTCTGTGTGGAACATTCTTCTATATCCATGGACAACCCCATAGCTGCTGTGCCTATTGAAGACTTAGCCAGAGTTTAGGTGTAGCAGAAAAGCACAGGCACATCTGTGTTCAGGGTAACAAATATATTTTGCAGTATGCAGCTAAATGGCTGTGTTTTGTGCAGATGTAATGCAGCCATACCTTCCTTAACCCATCAGTTAAAGGATGTACATTTTGTTTAGCTGAATTGGTTTCAGTGTTTGTCACACTTTTCATCCTCTCTCTGGTAAGCCTGTGACAGTTTCTGATCATAAAGAGAGACGCTGCCACTAAATTTTTAAGCATTATTTATTGAGGAGTACCTTAAGAAAAAAATCAAACTTTGAATTCCTCACAGCCTGAACAAGGGAAACATTTTTCTCTTGTCTCCTCCATGTTAGTCTGCTGCTGGCATAACGAGGTGCCTTTCCAAATGATCAGTGACTTCTTTTGTTTGCCTGCCTTTTCAGAGTTTTTATTTTGTTTTGCTGTATTTCACTTTACTGAAAGTTCCTTATTTAGGTGGAGCCCTTTAAAAGGGAGGAAAGAAGCTTTTGATCCTTCTCTTGATAGCTTAAAAAATCAGGGAAGATAACTCTTTTTCCTCTGTTCTCATTATTTAAGACTTTGGGCAATGAGCCAAATCAAACAAAAACCAACTCAGTGGTGGGGCTGACAATCAGTGTCACTTGAGGGCACTATGTACGTAATATTCAGATTTTTCCCTTTGAGCCAAGCTCCCAGCTTGATCCCATCCTCTTGATGAATCATTGTGGCACCTTGTGGCTCATACTGCTCAGCCACTGAGGGAACATGGCTTATGTGGGAAACGTGGATCAACAAAGGAGATGACTGATACTTTTCTTGAAGTTATACTGATGTTAATGCCCAAATGTGTCTTTACTGGTCTTTTGAGTTTCCTTTTTCCCCCCATAGTAATCAGCACTTTATTCCAATAGCAGAGGCCTTTCATCCATATATTTCACTGGTTTTTGGTCTTTGGTCTTAATTTTCTATTGAAAACCCAATATGTAGAGGTATACACGTTTGATAACTTGAAATTAAATTAAATCGTCACTTTTCATTGAATCACCCAAAATGTCACATCACAAGAGCAATTCAGGGCAAACCAGAATTTCCAGAATTAGGATTCTGGAGTTTTCTTTAGAATTTCCAGAACTGGTATTCTGGAAATACCTTGTTTGTTTTCATTGAATGTAAGGACACCATTTTCATGAAGAATATTTTTTTTAACAGCTTCAAATGAATAGTATTTAAAAAACAACCTTTGGCCATTTAATGGTGTAAACTGCAAGCAGCATTTGAACATACTGCTCATTCTAACACTAAACACCTGATTACAGGGGGAGCAAATTCATTTGCAATGGAGCAAGGTATGCAGGAGCAGCCTGGGACTGCACTAAGGTTCCTGGATCGTATGGAGCTGTTGGCAAAGAGGTTTGCAGCTTCTTGTTATGTCTGCCAGCTTTCCCTTGACTGCAGCTGTGTTACAGGACTTATGCCTGCATTGAGTCAGAGCCACTTGAGCCACTTCCACTTTTTATTGCCAGTCTGGAGTGGGAAAAATAAACCAAAATCAGTGGTGGAAAATGTTTTGCTTTGTTTGCTGTATCTAAGATATCTACATGTGTCCATAAAAGGAAGCAGAATACAGAATTGTATTTTACAGAGCTTTTCTGGACTAGCACTAACTTCTGTATCCATACGGTTTCCATCTCACCACTGATTTTTCTGAGAGTAAACTGCATGGGCATGGCCATCTGCTTCTGGATATGGCACTGAGGTGAAGGAAACTCCTTGATCAGGAGTAGTGCTTTTTTTTGTTGCACAACATTTGCCAACACATGAAACAAGTTTTATTTTGTTATCTGCCTTCTATGCAGAGCGATAGCTCTCTGAAAATGTAATTAATCTGTTTGGAAACACCTTCAGGGCTCAGTGTCAGCTACAGTGTTTCTTCATAGTCACATTGGGTCACAGATGGCAAGGGAGGAGGAAAGAGGTAATCTTTTGAGAGAAGAACCCATGCCTGCATTTTCCTAATCCAGTTAATGATTTCTCTGTTATTGGGTGGTTTTACTTCACAAAGCATAGACTACTGCTGGCATGCAAACTTCTGACATCTCTGACCTCTTTTGAGCTTGATAATTTTGAAGTTTTCTGTTCTGCATTTCAGTTGTGCTTTGATTGTGACTTTGAAATTGCTGTTCTTTGATGGGATCTTGTATGAGGCATCTCTCTTGAAGCAAGTTAAAACCTGTGTACTAAAACATGGTGTTTGAATCTTAATCAATATTGAGACACAGTGAATTAATCTGTGTACAGCCCTGAGGGGATCCTCTTGGTGTGGGATTGTTTTCTGAGCCTGAAAGACTGTACACCTGCAAGGAATAGAAGCACAGCAGTGGACTGGAGCTTGTGGCTGTGCATGGAAACTCAAATCTGTGCTATACACCTGTGTATTTCCATATGTATGAGCAGGGAAATGCATAAACATCTCTGGAAATTATTCATTTTGGCTAATAAACTGCACATAAGATTATTAACTTGGCTGGCATTCAGGACCATGCCATGATTTTCTTGATATCCTCTGCTTCTCAGTTAAGCACAATTATTGCTGAATACAAAATGGTTGTATTTCAATGCTTTAAGGTCTATTCCTGTTGGAATTGTGTGGGATTTAGGTATATAGGGGAAATCTAATTGTGTCAGGAACCCACGTCTTAAAAAAGGAACCCACTTGCCGCGGCAACTACGTCCAAATATGGACAACACTGGACAAACCAGACCAGCGAAGAGCTTTTTGCTTTTATTTCCAGCA
>JAWWMS010000001.1:107316790-107327779 GCA_035048045.1 Chlorospingus semifuscus | reverse complement strand
CGGGCCAACAACAGGACAGGGGCACCGGAGCCCCGGCGGATCCCAAACCCTCCCGGGAGGCGGGGCCGGGCAGCGGGAGGAGTCTTCCCCGCCGCCCGGGAGCCGCTCGGGGAATGTCCCCGTCCCATTCCTTCTGCTCCTCCTCCTGCTAGCTGCAGCAGCCCCGGGCCGGGCAGAGCCGCCGTGAGGAGCATGGGGAGCTGCTGGCTGCGCCTCGCCGCGCTGCTCGCCCTGGGCGCCCGGGCCAGCCTGGAGTACGAGGGTGAGGAAGGCGCGGCGGGGCCGGGAGCGGGGCCGGGGTCGCTGCACTGAATTCTAATATAGAAATGACAGCACCGAGTTCTCGTTTTCCGTCGCTTTCACCGCAGTTTTCCGTGCCAGAACTTTGCAGTAGCATAAAGCCATAAAGCCGTGCTTTCTCAGAATCTCCCTTCAAGGCTCTTACCAGGAATATTAGAAGCCAAATTATCCGTTCGTTTTAGCAGCACAAAAAGTCCACTAAGGTAGGCAAAGTGATGAGTTACTGGCGCTGTTTCCTGACACGCTTTCTGGGGTAAGGTCGGTTTACACAAGCTGAAGGTATGGGCTTATACCCCAAAAAATGATTATTGTAAAATGATTTTCCAAAATGTCTCTTTTAAATACTCCACTAAACCAAGTGCCACATCTTTGTATCTTATAGATACCTGCAGGGATACTGAGTCAGTCATTTCCCTGGGCAGTCTGTTCCAATGCTTTTGACAACCCTTTCAGTGAAGATATTTTTCCTAATAGCTATTTTAAACTTCCCGTGGCCCAGCCTGAGGCTGTTTCCTCTCTCTCATCCTGTTGGTTATTACCTGGGAGAAGAGACACACCCCACCTGGCTACAGCATCTTTTCAGGCAGTTAGAGAGAGTGATGAGCCTCCTTTTCTCCAGGCTTATCAGCCCTAGCTCCCTCAGCAATTCCTTGTGGTACTTGTGTTCCAGAACTTGTGCTGTTTCGGGGCAGTAAACGGAAAAGTTTCAGGTTGGTTTAATGTGCTACACTGTAGTTGTCTCTGGCTTATTTTAACTTAAACTCAAAATTCTTAGGTCAGTCCTGGGAAAGCAAGTGTGCATAGCTCTTCTGCCTCTTCTGTGTCACATTCCTTCTTTTTCTCTGTTACAAAGGAATTATATATAGCATGTAAAGTGTTGTTCATGTGTATGCAGTGCCTGGCTTGGCACTATGTTCTTGAGCCCTGATCTTGCCGTCAAACTGTACAAGTGAACCTCTGCAATAGAGACAAAATTTTATTTTGTGAATGAAGAAATCTTTTTTTTCCATGACATAAACAGAATTGTGTAAATCCATAGATTAATCTTTACATTAAAGTTTTATTTCATGTGTTTTGCTTGACATCTGCCAGAACAAAGTCCGCACCTATTTTTTGCAGGAACCAGCTATGATAATTTTAGCATGAACAATGTCCTTATATGGCTTGGTAGCCCAGTTTTCAGTATATGTGAGGCAGAAATGCTTTGATTTGTGCCTGAGAAACTGGAGATGAACTGGCAATGCCTCTTCCATGGCTCTCTAAGCCAAGCCTGTTGTGTTTATTAAGGAAACATTGATTGTTAGGAAAGAGATATGACTCACTTCTCATTTTGAGGTAGAAAATGAGCTGGAAATGGGAGATTTTGAGCTCCATCAGGAGAGCCTTGTTTCAGGGCAAAAACAGTGAATAACTCTTTAAGGCCAGTTTTTCTTAGAAAACTGTCAGAAGCACTTAATTTTTTCTTGTCAAAGGAAAGGCAAATGCATAAGAGCTCACATAATTCTAAGATTTACTAATTTTAAATGCTAAAGTCTAAAATCCACACTAAAATTTGGAGAATTATTGGTGATAACACTGAGGTAACAGTTTATAGCCGTCAAAGTGAGTAATTAGCTAAGAGTATTCCAATTTCTGGCAGAAAAATTGATGCTTAAAAAAGTATTCATTTACATATCAAGGTCTTCCTGAAGCCCTCAGGGATCACAGCTTGCTCTTTTTGCTATGCAATCAGATTTCAAGTGCAAAAAAAGTTTGGTTTTATGTTCAGAAGTCTCTCAGATGTCAGTGTTTAGGTATCAAAATTGAACCTCAACAATAAATATTAAAAATCCAGACAAATTATAGTGATAGAAAGACTTCATTGTGTACAAGTCCCTCAGTTTCAGAGGAAATTCACTTCTTCAGGTCCCAGCTCAAACTGGTGGAGGGATTCCCAGTGATCCAGTGCTGGGGAAGTGCTCCCATGGACCAGCTGCAGATGCATGGGCTGGGTTTTCTCGAGTCTGGTAGAATAGGAAACCCAAGTTTCACCATTTTCTGGGCAGATATTTTGGTTTTTTTTAGATAAGAAATGGAATCTGTTGACAGATGTTGACAGAAATCAAACTCTTGGGTTTGATTTCTGCTGAACAGTTGCATGCTTTGCACATGGAATCAGTAGCTTATTGAGGTGAATGAATTAAATAATTTTGTCTAATTTTAAGCAGCAGCTGGTACAGACCATAGTCTCAGATGTCAGCAAATGGTGATGAAATAACCCCAAATTCTGTAGCTGGAGATTCCATGTGAGAAGCTCCTGTGGCCCCTGAGTACCTGCCCATTGGTCACAAGGTTTTTAAAAGGATATCTCAAAGGGGGAATTTGTATGAGCCCTTCTTTGTAGAAGAGATTTATCTAGAATTTAGATTAGCTTCATGCTCTGAAGTTGCTGACTTTAAATAAATGTTGTTTAGCAATTTTGAAGGCTTTCTTGCCAACTGCTTTGTTTTATTGATGGTTTATTTGAGTAGTAGTGCTCCAGCTAGTTTTTCTGCTGGAAAGCAGCTTCTACCTTTATTTTAAGTTTTCAGCCATTGCACAGGGTGTTAAAAGTATGGAGCTTTGTTGTCTCTTTATTTGAACAATGCCAGAAGAATGCTTGAAACCAAACTGTGTTTTTGATTTGAGTGTAACTTGTGTTTGCAGGTCATGTACCTCAGTGTCTTGTTCTTGGTGTCAGGATCTTACAGGTCATTAAGGATGGTTGCACTTGAGTTATTTACATTTTACTTTTGCTGTTTGGCCTGATGGCTGTTAGCTGCCATTGACACTATGGAACCACTTTATAGTGAAACCTCTGATGAGCCCCTTCACCTGTGCCTGCTCTGCTCTCTCTGCTCAGCAGATCACCTACATGGTGGCTGTAACAGAGCAGCTGTGACTTGGCACATGCCACTTAACATTCCAATAGGAGCACCAAGAGAAATTTACTATTTCACTTCATTATCAAACCCATTTGCCCCTTCCAAATTCACTATAAAGTGGGTCTGCTATGACTCTGAGCTTCAGAGAAGCCCATGCTGATGACATTGCATAGATTATTGCATCCTAATCTTGCATGTCTTTTTCTCAAATCTTTCTTTTATTTTTAATTTATATTTCCTTTCTTGCTGCAGTTTTTTTTCTCTTCTTTTTTATTGTAGGATCAGGATATTCACCCCTTGAAGATGATGAGGATGTTTATGCACGCAGTAGATACAAAGGTGAATGCTTTGCTTGTGTGCTAAAGAGGATCAACTGCTTGCTGACAGAAAGCTTCATTCTTTTTACTTTCTATGGATTATACAATCTTGGTGATCCAGCTCCATGTTTTTTCTCATGGATATTTAGATCAAGATTTAATTTCTGCTGTTTTTAACAATGAAAATTAGACCAAATATTGATCCCAACTCTTTCATGCACCTGAGTAAGTAACTTTTACATTGCCTTTGCTCCTGGGAGATCAGGTTGTGAATGATGAAAATCAGGAAGAGCTTCTCTTTCTTATCCATACATGCTGACAAAACCATCAATGATAAGCTGACTCAAAATCTGGGCTTTCTGATGGTAATGTATAGAAGTACATGCAAGAGAACTTGATTTTCATGACTTTTTTCTTTCCATAGAATTGCTTGCATTTTAGGTTAATCTGCTACCTGAAGTGCCAAGTGAAATGTGTTTTACAAATGCATGTGTGCATTCCAAAACCAAATTATGTAGCTGGATGAATGAAGGCATGGGCATATTTATAAAGCAAATTCAGGTTTTCTTCCCTGTTCTGGAAGACTTTGCCATTCAGCAAGAGTGAGAAGTTTTTTGCCACTACCAGTAAATCTTCCATTTGCTATGGCAATTTTCTAAAAAGTCTGCTTTTGTCTTAATATCACTCTCCTCTGCCAAAATTTCTCAGAAGCCTAGACACTAAAGAAATGTAGCATTTCATTTGTCACTTAATGATAACTGTTTCTTTTTAGTAAATTAATCTATGGATGTACTAGAGTTATCATCATTTTGATTACTTAAAAATACTGGTCACTGGTGTCTTGTTGTACATTATTGATTCTCTGCAAAGAATCAATGGGCCATACAAGAGGTAAGTCATAAAATAATTCAGACATTTATGAACAGCCAAGGGAAGACACAGCTTTTTTTGGCTATGTTGCTGTTTTCATAAATGTCTCATCTTCCTCCCAGTAAAATACTCAAGTATAAAATTTTGCTTTCAAACATGTGCACAAATAATTCTCTAAAGCTTTATTTAGGTTAAGCCATTTTTTCTTTGCCTTCTAATATGTGATCCTCTGCAGACACATAGAAAAAGAACTCAGAGATCATGAAGATAAATCAATGCCAGTTCATGCCAGGGCAGGCAAGTAGTTAAAATGTGGATTCTGTGTAAATTCCTTTTGTATGGTGATCCAAAATGGATTATTCTCGTGTCAGCCTAAATGTCACCAGGGTAAGTGAAACATAATGACTCGTTCACACAGATATTAAAAACTGCCCCAAGTTGGGAAGCACTTCTGCCAAATGTTGAGGAACAGACAATGTGAGTCTAAGAATATAAAGCATTGGAACAGAAAAGGATGATTCTTCATTAGCATACTTCTTTATGTTGGTTTTCGGGGGGAAAGGGGATGGAGAAAGACAAAGCAAGGAAAAAACAGGCTGTGTAGCAAACTTCAGAGCTTCTCCTCAGATGTGCAGTCCAGCATTTTGGGTGTGGCCCATTTCTTAGCAAATAAAACTTACCAATAACAGGAATTGAATGGATTTTTGTCATTGGTGTTCACGTATGCAAGCAGCATTGGATTTTTCTTTCTGCACATGTGCAAGCAAGCACACAGATTCATCCTCTTTGGCATCTGCAAACAAAACATTGCAGTTTACTTGCAGGGGTGAAAATCAACCCCCTACTAAACCCTTTTGTCTTCATCTGGATGTTTTCCCACTTGCTCAGCTTTCCAGAGAAACATGGCCAAGATTTTCTGTGCCCACAGCATTTTTAAGGAGTTTTTCCCTTCCTCCCTGATGAACCATCAGCTCTGGTGGCTGGTGTAGCAGCAAGCAGCAGTACAGCTGGTCACTTGGTGTGCTGGTTGTGAAGGAAGGGCTCAAGGTGTTCAAACACAGGACCAAGAGGCTGGGGGAGATGATGCTCTAGAAAGTGCTTTCCTTCCTGCCACTTGGCATCTCTGATCACATTTCATGAGGAAAAATTTCCTGAGTACAGCAGTTCCTGTGTTCATCACAGCTCCAGTGCCACTGCTCTGGTGATCCTCATTCCTAATATGTTTTCTCAGATGCTGTAATGATCAGGTAGGGTCCATAGCTCTAAAGGCAACATTGGGCTTCAACCATTTCTGTTTGCTGCCTGTTTTCCAATGGTTTCAAACAGAGGATTGAGTCTCTGGAATGTTTTACTACTAAGTAAAAATTCAGGATATTGTATTTCTGAGGGACTTTTTAAGTTCTTTTTTATGCTGAGGTGCAAACTGTCTATGAAACAAGAAACCAGAATATAGGTCCTGGTACTTAAAAATTTCACTTGAGTGAACAGAGCCTGGTATAGATGGTGAAGTTCCAGAAAAGGTGTCTGGGAAATCTCTAGCTTTTATAATTCCCAAAGCCTTCAGGAACATGGCTGATCTTGCCTTGAGGCAGGGAACAGCTTATGTAACCCCTTGGGGCCTCACACAAACCTAATATTCCACAAGTGCTCTATGTAGCTGCTTAGCCTTTGAAAACCAATATGTGCCTTCACTTAAAAATAAACAAACTTTGATCTAAAACTTTGTTGTATTGTTTGATGTGCTTTTCAAGTTAGCTGGTTTTTTTTCTAGCAGTATTGCTTGGTCTAACCCCCAATATTTGTAAATGGCTTGTAAACCCTGCCTCACCCACTTTCTTCTAATCACAATCAGTTCTAGAGTAAGCACTGTAATGTTTTAAATCAGACAGATGTGCCTCCTAAACTCTTCAAGTTATCTGCATCCAAAAAGCATGTTTGCTTTTGTTTTTCTTTCTGGCAGAATCATTTGGTCCAATGTAAGATGCATTTTGCTTCTGTGTAGGAGCTTGTTTTGTTTCTGGAAACCACTGTAGCTGCAGTGATACTACAGGAAAGGCTTTTACCTTTTCAATGTTGTGTTTGTGCATTAAACTGCATCTTTTACCTGTTAGTTATCTTTTAAAAATATGAATAGGTGGGTAGCTGTTTACTCAAGTCAAGTGTGTTTGTAAAACCACAAAAATTTACAGAAAAAGTCAGGCAATTAACAATACCTGAAACAGATTCTTTGCCCTCTTTATTTTTTTATTAGCCTCTTATATGCAAAGCATATTTGTCTTAACACCCTTTACAAAGGAAGTCAGCAATATACAGTTGGAGTTTATATATGAGGAAAACCCAAGGCATAAATGTCTTGAACTGATTTGCTGGAGGATTGCATAACTCGCTGGGGTGAAAGCTCAGCCCAAATGAGTTTTCATCCACCCAGTCCTGCCCTTGCAGACAATGTTGTCTTAGTAACATCAGGTTTAAGCCCTTCTGCAGGAAAACTGAGGCCTAGTTCTTATTTAAGGTGGTCTTCCAAGCTTGGATATGTAAATAAGTGGAAGTTTGAGGTCTCAGGGCATGGGAAGAACAAGTGGGACAAAAAGGCTGGAGAGTTTGGGCATGAAACCACTGCAGCAGAGATTGTGGGAAAGCTCAGGAGCAGGAGGATTTCTCCAGGAGGTGAATGAGACAGAGGCTGTGAATCCAAGTCCCCCAGAGAGTGGTCAGAGATGGTGCCTGAGACTGCACCAGCAGCCCTGGGGTAGCAGTTAAGGAGGCAGAGCTGGGTGTTGGCATCACTCATTTTTTCAGCAGTTGATTTCTGTTCCCATTAGCTCACACTCCTCATCTGTTGTCTCAGTGTTCATTTGGTGCACAACAAGCATGAAAAATGGGAGCCACTGTGATACAGCCCCTCAACAAAATGGCCCAAGGCAGTGGATGTGGGGATTTTTTAAATGTGTTGTGGGAGCTGTGGGATAGAGATTAGGGTGAAGGACAGGAAACAGTTCTAAAAAAAAATCAAACCCCCAAACCAAAACCCACTATCCACCAAAGCACTTTGCATAATTGTAAGGTAAATAGCAGAGGATGCATTTGACATTCAGAAAACAGGCTTATAGGTGGGAAGAAACAGAGCTGGGGTGATTGTGTGGCAGAGCCAAAAAGCTGAACTGTACTTTACCCTTAACCTGAGGGGTGCTGTTGGACTGGCCTGCTTGTGTCCTGTGCCTCAGTACCACTGTGTATTTGGTGACACTGGGAATAATTTCACCTACACATCTTTGTAAAGGGTTTTTTACTTGTATTGCTGAAAGACAAAAATAAGCATATCACAGTACAACTGCTTCAGAAGTGGATCAGTCTAGAGGAAATGTGCCCTTGGTCTAGGCAAAAGATTGATAATTAATCTCTGATTTTAGTCTGCAGATGCTATTTGTGTTTGTTCAGGACCAGCACTGAAAAATACAGATGTAAAGTGTAGTTTCTGTTGGGAAAGTGTAAATGTGTCCTAGAGAGGTGGCACACTGAATATAAATATTCCATGTATGAGAAATGCTGTATTGATTGTTGTTTGTTTATGTATGGAGCTGATCCAACTAGTATAGGAAAATGCAATTAATAACTGTGGGAATTGAGCTAGGAGTGAACATCTGCCAAACGTGATCTAGAATATTTTTTTTAATGTTGTTTGTGACTGTAAGTATGAAGGCTAAAAATCCTGTGTTTTGTTTGTTTAGGGTTTTTTTTCATCTTCCTTGCAAAATTCCGATGTTTTTTCATGCCCCTCCCTCATGTCACACAGGATTTCAGCATTTGTCATTTTTCCTTTTTGCTTTGCAAACCCTCCCTCCCTTCCTCTCTCCTCTCCCAATACATGCTTTTCAAATCTTGGATCTGAGAAAGGGCAGGCTTAGTCACTCTTGTGTAGAAAACTCCTACTGAGGTGCTGCCCATTTTCTTGGTGCACCCTCTTGTCAAAGCTAAACAGAGAATTTGAAACTTTGGCTGGGAAGGGAAATCTCTACTTGATATTCTTCTCACCAGCACTACATGTGGTGGTAAATCCTCACAAGGTGGGGTACCCATATCCTGAATATTTTACAGCATAGGCCTGGCCAGTTAATAAAGGTTCATTTGGAGCAGGTTCAATGTGACATGATGGCAATATGATTTGTGTAAGTGGTATCTGCTAACTGTGAGAAGGCTTGAGCCATCACTGAGTTTTGCAAGGCAGATTATTTGGAAACAGAACTTAATTTTTTTTGAATGAGCACTAAGCTAAATGTTGAAAGCTGACAGCTGCAGCTAGATCAGGGTGTTCCTAGTGCAAACTTCTATCAAAGAGCAAAAGATAAATCTAACAAAGTTGAATGTGTCTGCTTAAAAACAAGAGGGAAAAACGACCCAGTTGTCATCAAACTGCCCACATGGTGGCACACTTATTCCATGGACAAAAAGCATAGTAAAACCCCATCTGCCCTCACAAGCCCTCCAATATAATGGCTACAATCTTTAATGTTTGTCATAAAAAAAAGAGCTTCCATTCTTTAAAGGGCTGACCTCCTCATGTGTACCTCTGCAGTGTTCTCCAATTTAAAGATTGATGGCTTTTTAAATTTGAGGGTTTTTTCCTTTTCTTCTCTGTGACCTTGGTTAAGCAAAGTGATTTTATATTTGTGTCTGAACTTTTACATTTTTCTAATTGCTATGAACTTTTACATTTTTCTTCTCTGTGTCAGAAACACCGTGGTGCTCCCCCATTAAAGTGAAACATGGTTATGCAAACTGCAGGACTCCTCAAGGGGAATATTACAAGAATGTGTTGGGCACAAGATGTGATATTCGCTGTCAGAAGGGCTACGAGCTGCATGGCCCTCACCAGCTGATTTGTCAGTCGAGCAAACGCTGGTCTGGGAAGGTGCTCTGCAAACGTAAGTGGCTGCAAAATTTTGTGTGTGGGACTTGTGCTCCAGCTTCAGACAATAAATTCTTGTTTGCCATTGAAACTGATCTTTGGATTGGTTTATTTTTATTGGTTTATTGTGGCAGAATGCTTAGATATGTAGATTAGTTTGTTGTTGAGGGTCTCACAGGGGTGCGTGGCATGATAAGCGTCTCAGTGGTACAAACACTCTTGGCAGATAGGGAATATTTTATCAATGTGAGATTTTGATTTATGGGAATAGTTTTATGACAGAGCCATAAAGCTCTTTTAAAATATTGCCCATCTTAGACTTTCTAAGTTGACACAGTTTGTACCAGGTGTCTAAATGGGCTCTTACAGCAAAACATTTTCTGAGAAGAGAGGAATAGGTACTTGTCATCCCTTTTCTCATTAAATATTGTATCAGAGTTAAATTTGAAATGCAGCTAATGAGAACTGCGTGGAAAAACCTCACATGGAACAAGACTTCCTCCCACTTGTTGTTTGCCAGCTGTGTCTTTATTTCTGTGTAATACCCCATTGTGTGCATTACTGCAAAGGGATGGTAACAAGTTTCCAGAAGTCTCTGTTTCCTTTTCCAGAAAAGCGTTGTCCTACCCTGTCCATGCCAACCAACGGGGGCTTCAAGTGTTTGGATGGTGCCTACTTTGGCTCGAGGTGTGAGTACTACTGCTCCCCAGGGTACCAGCTCAAGGGGGACCGCATCGTCACCTGCATGGACAGCAAGGCCTGGAGCGGCCGCCCGGCAGCCTGTGTCGGTGAGTGACGTGTTGGGGTGTGTGGTGTCATCCCAGGGGACCTGCCACTGCCAGGTCCTGCACACATCAACTCCAAAAGGCCTTTTTGATCCAGTTCATGGGGAGAAAAAGCTACTGTCGTGTGGGATTCACATTCTCTGAACCTGAGAGAGGCAGAGAAGAGAATGATCGAAACAATTCTTGTCTCATTTGCCTGGCCTGTGTTTGTGCACAAGTGGAATGCATTATGGAAGATTGTTTACCTGAAGGGATTTGGGAATTGGATTCTGATGTGAGTGTTTTGTTTTCTTGACCAATCTGCAAGCTGTGTCCTGATGGTTGGTCAGGAGACAGTCATGAGATTTTGTTCAGTTGACTTGCTGTTCAGTTTCAGTTTAGATGTAATATAATATAGAATAATATAGTATGATAAAGTAATTAATTAGCCTTCTGATATCATGGAGTCAGATGCACCATTCTTCCCACCATCAGGCAAAATTGCACCGATCCTGTCCCTCTTAAGGAAGCAGAGAGCAGTTTTCCGAGGATGCAAGGCTCTGTCACTCAGTACTTTCAGTCCAAAGTGAGTAGCCAAGGATTGCCACTTTAATAGAGATGAGTCTGGTGTAAATGGCCAGCACTTTATAATGCTTGTAATAGCCTTTGGTGATTCCTGAGTGACTTCTTGATAGACTGTGCTTACTGTGCTGCTCTTCCAGCATATTCTCTGTGCTGGAATCTGTCACACTCTCTTCTGCTTAATGATTAAAAACAGATTTGAAAGTAAACCTGTGGAAACCCAGGGCACCAGGAATATTTCTCTGTCTGCTCTGGGCTGCCCTGACTTTCACCCTCATTCATGGAGAAAGTTTCCTAGACTTCAAGATAGACTGGAATCCACAAAAGTGTGAAATAGATTATAGAGA
>JAWWMS010000001.1:107279388-107292658 GCA_035048045.1 Chlorospingus semifuscus | reverse complement strand
AGCCTTCTGATGAAATCCTTTCTTCTATTCTTTTAGTATAGTTTTAATATAATATATATCATAAAATAATAAATCAGTCTTCTGAAACATGGAGTCAGATCCTCATCTCTTCTCTCATCCTCAGACCCTTGTGAACACCGTCACAGTGTGCAAGAGAAATGACAAGCACTTTACACTTCCTCCTGCACAGGGAGTTGTACTGAAAACACACAGCTCCTGGAGAGCACCAGTTTGTCATTGAACACCTTCAGGCACATGGGCAGAGGCTCATAAACCTCCCCACACTGCACCACTAACAACCTTTCCCAGCACAGGGGGAATGGATTCACACTCCTTCCAACTCACACCATGGCCAGCAGAAGGGTTGCACAGAAGTAGCTGACTCCCTCTCACTGGATGCTGAGGAATGCTTCCCAAGGTATTCACAGTTCTTTTAGACCGTGCAGAAATACAATTGGGCACATAATTTTTCTGTGTCATTCAGTGGAGGAAAGAACTAACTCATCTACAGATTATCTACATGTTGCCTTTTCTCCATTTTCAAATTGCACAACTTCCTGTGTATTTTCAAAACAACTCAGTGACATTTCTGTCCTTCATACACATGAACCAGGTGGGGTAAGGAAAGAGGAGAGCAGAATAAGGAAAGCAACCTGAGTCAGATGGGACCTTACCATTTCCAGTGCTCAAACGGACACCTCCCAGAAAAATATTACTGGAAAGAGACTCCTTATCCCACACAGTCAGCTCCAGGCAGACATTCCTTATGTCCCCTGAATTCAAACCACTGAAGGCAAAGGTGTGATTCCACTGGGGGTTCACACTCCTTTTTACTATGGGAGTTTTGTGTTTTGTAGCTTTGCTGTCATCTGGGAGCAGGTACCTGGGAGATAAAGGAAAATGATTATGGAAGTGAATTTTCACATTGTATTCATAATATATAACAGTCATAGAGAGGCTCAAATGGGATCAGTACCCCATCTCCCCACTGATATTATCTTAAGCATCTACCTCAAGTGCTTATTTTGCATTTGTGCTCCATTTGTTCTCATACCTACAGTGTCAGTTAACACAAGCAGAAATTGGAGTTCAGTCTTCTTGCCCCAGGAGTCAAACACAAACTTTTTATTTCAGTGAGGCTAAATATAGACAGTAATAAAAACATTGGCTAGAAGGGACCTCTCTGGAGTCATCTTGTCCAGTGTCCATCTCAAAGTGCAAGAAGAGATTGTCCAGAAAGGAATTAAAATTACTTTTTCTACTTGAAATGTATGCACTGAGTGATAGTTTTAAGCACACCAGAAGATCAAGATAAATTCTAAGTTCCTCTAGGGAATTAAAGACAGGATGTTTCCTGTGGACTCTGTTTAGCAATAACACTCAACCCATTAGTATGAATTGGAACATATCTAGAAATCAGCAAGCCTGAAAACTAGCATTCAGAGCAAAAATGGCAAAGAAAAATGTTTTATGATAGCTATTACTTCCTAAATGTAACATTTATAATGCATATCCTACATTTAGGAGAAATCCATTATAATGAGAGATACAGGTTTTAGTTAATTTTTTTTCAAACACAAGCATTCTATGTAATTTGGATTTTGAGTGTCCAACACAAAATGCTGCATATCTAAAAAAACACACATATGTTGTCATACTATGTAAATTTTTTGTGTACCCACGTGCTTACATGCATGTGACACAAAAATTAGATCCAGTGCAGTCATTAAAAAGGAGAGGAAAAAACCCCACAAACCCTTTAACAAAAGTGTCAGATGTGCCTCCTGATTTTACTGCTGTTAAATTCTTTGCTTCTTTGATGAGGACTTCCAATATGCCTCCAGATGGCAGATGAGAATCTCCTTTCTTTCCTTTTTTGAAGCCTCTCTTTCCTAAGCATGGAACAAAGTTGCAAAATCACAATCAGAAATTATATTGTAGTATGTATAATATACTCACAGACTCCAGGCTGAGGCCCTGACTGTGTTCTAATAGATATCATATGATATGGATATGGATATGATATGGATATGATATGGATATGGATATGGATATGGATTTGGATATGGATATGATATGATATGATATGATATGATATGATAGAATAGAATAGAATATCTAATAGATATATCAGTATATATTGTAAGACTGATTTAAAAGTGTGAATTGTCTTGGCTACATTTTTTAAAGTAATCATCAGGAGTGATGTTAAAATGTACTAATTTTGAAAACTGCAGGCTGTATCTGGACTGAGCTGATAACAATGAGCTTCTAAGGGAGCAAACCTTGAGAAAACCTTACTACTAGTAGAGGGAATATCATCTGTCAAAAAAAAAGAAGAAAGGAAAGGAAAGAAATCTAATCCATCAAATGCAAATGCTAACAAGCAATACTCTCACTGAGACAGTGATATTCCTGCATCTGGAATATCCATGTGCACTCAGGGGCTACCCAGTGATTGCTCTCACTTCAAAGGATTGCTGTTCCTCATGCTAACACAATGCAAAGAAACAGTAACTCTCCTCCCTTGTTCATTGCTGATGAAAATAATGGCTCACCCTGAAGAACTCAAATAAGATTTTACAGGACTAAATTGCAGCAGTAATACAGTAAGCCTGAGCAGAGAAAAAGCAGTGAGAAAAATAGGTGAAAATGAGGAGGCAGATTCAGGTGAATTAAGCATGAAGAACTGAGGTCTTTTACTTGATCAGCTAAGCACTGTATGTAACTCACTGAAAAAAGAACTCTCAGACTACAATGCAGACAATTTATTTCTCTGTGGCTGCCCTTGATCGTGTTACCTAATGTCTGGATTTTTTTTTTTTAATTAAGTCAGAGCCATGCATCAACCACTGACTGCATATTCCTCTTCCATTCTCTCTTCTTAAGTCCAGTGTAAGAGAAAAGGATGAAGCAAAAGAAACACACACATGGTTCAGAATTTCCATATATAACTATTGAAGCCAGGTTGGATAAGGCCTTGAGCAACCTGGTCTAGTGGAAGGTCCCTGCTCATGGCAGGGGACTCGGCACTAGATGGTCTTTCAGGTCCATTCCAACCCTTAACATTCTTTGATTCTACGAATGAGCATATTAAAGTATAATTTCAATCTTCACCAGCACCATTACTTCACCCTAAGTGAGGATTTTTAATACATCATCATCACATGACTTTTAAAACCCTCATTATTAATGTTTGTTTTACCTTGAAACTGTCCCAGAGGAAGCATTAGGTTTCTGTCTGGGGGAATATAACGTAAAACCACTGTCAGTTCTCCTTTGTATTGAAGCCCAAAATCTGTCACAGCCTCCACCTGAAGAGGAAAAAACCAAACCAACCAGAAATCCAGCTAAGGTTAATCATTCCACTTTTTCTTTTGATTTTAATTCTGTTAGAAATATAGCAATAAATCTATAGAGTGCTTTAAACACTTCTTAAACACATCAAGATGTAACAGCCCACTTTCAGATAATAAGACATTCAAATTGGAGGCAATCACATTTTAGAAAACTTTCTGAGCTAGGGAATGCAAGCTCTCAGAAAAATAAACCCATGTGGCATTAGACACTGTTCAGTGAACACACAGAGACAGTAATCTAGCATGAGTAAGTGAAAAAAAACAACAGCAAAAAAACCCTCAAACTTATTTCTGAGTACATAAACTGATTTAAGCTGATAGTCAGCCCTTATTTGCATCAGTCAGGATTTAGAATCTAATTGGTTTCATGGATTTTAGAGAAATCCCTCCTGAGTCACTCTTTGACTGGATGTGTAGGGAACAAAGGTGAGGGAGAGCAGAGTGCAGATTTAAAACACAAAAACTTCTTAAAAACTCTTATTCCCAGTGTCCTCTTTCTTTTCTACACAGCTATTATTTCTGCATTTCTACACCTTTTTTATAAATGTTTAAATCTTACCCAGAAGAATGAAATCAATGCTCTTTAGCCCATTCTTTTAAAAATAATATCACTGGCAGGGTACTGAACTTCCATTCACATTGCAAGAAGTTGGAAACTACATTTTAAAAACTCTGGATGCAACACAGAGAGCTCTGACTTCCCTGGTGGAGCTGGGACCACTCTCAGCAGCCTGGTGCAGTGAGAGGTGTCCCTGCCTATGACAGGGGATGGGAACAGGGGGATCTTTGAGACCCCTTCAAACCTAAACCATTCTGTGCTTCTGTGATGTGATTTCTGTACATGCTTCAGTGCTTTGGTTTGGGTATAAATGAACAAATCTTCCTGATTTCTTCAGAGGGATGAAGGACATGGATAAAGGGAGAGGATCCTCCAGCACTGCTGGAGGCACATGAGGCACCACAGAAGCCTTGAAAGAACTGTTTGTGGAGGAATGTCTGACCTGTGAATGTCTGACCTCCTATGAGATGTATTCAGCTTGTTTCCTGACATCCACAAAGGTCAAAATTCTATTGCCCAGAGAAACCAAGTGAAAAATCCCCACCAGGAATTCATAAGGTGTGTGCAGAGCCAGCATTGCCTTCACCTCACAGATCCAGGCTGAGGCACTGACCACTCACTGGGCTCAGTCTGCGCCCAAGGATGGGACAGAGAACAAAGCGATTTTAGCCACAGCAACTGGGCCCTTTTGTGACTTTGAAGCATTTTTACTGCAGCACAGGCACTGCTGTGTTGCTCTACACACTGAGAAAAACAGTCCTGTCTGACCCCTGTGTCCAATGCCAGCTGCTACAACAAAGGACTAAAGAAAACCTGCAGTAAAGGGCTGTGGAATAACTTACACAACTACATTTTGCCAGTCAGGCAGCGCACTTTTGGCCTAAACTAAGCAAGTTTAGGATCAAGTCTCCCATAAAGGCATCAAAGGTTATTTTTTATTTAGTTCTGCTAGTGGACAAGCAATGGTGTAAGTCCTAATGCCAGAAAAAAAATGTCAGCCTCTCCTCCAAACCCACATGACTCTATACTCTGTCCTCTCTTTAGCCACAGAACTATTTCTCTCCTTGTTCTGAGTTAATCACACTCCTCTGGAAAACAGATCTCTCAATGCTCATATAAGAAACACGTCTTCAAGACTCCAGCCTTTTCACTGAAGCAGCTAAATGATTAATGATAAAACAAACAAAGCACTGTAATAAATCCCAGAAAATGTTTGATTGCCATTCTTCCATTCCTATCTCTATCAGGAGTCCATATAGGAGAATTGTGTGTATTTTTTGCGTGGATATTAACCAGTGCTTCTTCTAGTAGTAGTAATTGATATATTTTTTAAAAATATCATCCTCGCTGATCAAAAACTTTAGCAGTGTTCTAAGTTTAGAAACAATGTTGGTAACAACTTAGGAGGCAGACAAGACCAATTCTGTGTTTGCTTTCTTTGACAGTAAAAGAAGCAATTTAAAAATCCTTTTAATGGTATTGGAAATAATCAGACACCACCTTCCAACTGGACTGGCTGAAATGCTTAGTGACTCATTACTTATTTTGCTGAGTAGGAGAGCCTCATGACTATTTTGGTTATGTTTCCGTTAAGATTAAAAGAAATTACCTAGAAATTAATTACAGAGCAAACAGATCCATCTCCCATCTGATAGAAAGGCAAAAATTAAACACTCTCTCCTGAAACCCAAAAGATAATATGATTTCCTTAAATGTAATGAACATAGAAAACCCAAATCATCTGGTCAACCTTGACCATATTAGCTGCACACCTTATATTTTTTTTGAAATTAAAAAGATGCACTTTCTTAAATGTCACTCTAAACCCCTGGAATTCCTGGGGATTCTGGCTGCTGCAGGAGCAAGCAAGAGAGAAGCCCTTAATCCTCTGGTTTACAACAGCTCTTTGAATCTCTTCCAAAAACAAAAAAAATGAACACCTTTGCCAAAGCAGGGGAGCCCTGGGCACAGGAGTCACCCTGCCCTCCCCTGAGTACAGGGCTTGCTCTGTTTCACAGACCTCTCAATCTGCTGACTGAGAAACCTCTTTTTGTGCCTCTCTGTTTAAGGTGAATGAGAGATATTAAGAAGTTGTTTTGTCGCATCTGAAAGGTGTAAAGTACTTTGAACTGAAAAAAATAAAGCTTGTTTCTTTAATAAACTCTTAAGGGTTAGGTAAGGGGAATGGTAGGGAAGTTATTTGTTTTATGTGCTATTTTAAAAGATTAATGTATTTACTAAGTCATTTTTATTGGAATTTATTACAGGATGAACTTATGTTTTATTTAAAAGCTTTTTTTGGTTGTTGTTTTTAAGTAGCCAATCATATGTGAAAATTTAATGAAGACTTTAAAACCAGTAAGCTGGTTTTAAATAAACTTAATTTACTGAATTAAGAATTAGTAATTTTTTTTATTGTCATATTAGACACTTATAAAGTCCTGCTTTATAAAAAAGTTCCAAAAGAAAAAAAATAACTAACTCTTGCTAAATTTGCTTCACAGCACTTCCACCAGTCCTGGAAACCCTTACCTTGGGCTGGAGCACAAACCACTCATCACCCTGATTTTCAAAGTTCCAGGAATCAAATGGAATTTCCACTTCCCCAAGGAAGCTGTTGCGTCCAAATCTGTCATAGTGCCAGACAGAAACCTGCAGGGTCCTGGTTTCCAGCTGTGAGTGACTGATGACATACTACCAACAGAAAAAGAGAAAAAGAAACTCTCAGAATAAGCAGAAATAATATTTTCCACAGAGCCTTTTATGGCTCTAGCTCAGTTGCACCAAGCCCAGAGCAGTTAACAAATGGAGCATGAAACAGAGATTTGTTTTCCTTGCAAGCAAGATTGATCTAGCCAGAAAGTTCATAATATTAATGTGAAATCTTTCTTTGCTGTATACATCCAGTGATAATTTATGTATACATAAATTCTAGCACTATTGTGGCTTTTTTTGGTGGTGTTATTTACTGAGTATTTATGACTATAAAGACAATTATGATGCTTAAAAATATGATCCTACAAGTTAATTCCCTACCAGTTTATATAAAAGAAGCAGATCAACATCTAGGTTGATAAAAAGAAGAAACCCCACTGGTTCTTTCATCCCTAAAGAGATGTCTGCTTAACACTGCTTTCCATAAAGCAACCTCTCCTTTCCAATTTTTTCTTTGTAGCTTAAAAAAACTTGTTCTGAAAACACATCCAGCAGCATCTGCAAGGCATGCACTGAGCCTGTCAGTAACCACTGTTGGGTTTGAAAGCTATTGAAAAACTCATGTCTAGCTATTAATATACCAAAGCTATTAAAAAACTCACATCTAGATATTAATATATCAAAGCTATGAAAAGCATTGTAGTCTAGCAAATACTCAGAAAATTATAAACATCTGGAATTCTGGCTCTGCACACTCCACTTTTAGCAAAAAGCCCATCATTTCCTTGACATTCACCCTTCTCCTAGTGTTAGCTGAGGAACCCAAATGTCTTATTTTTGCATCAGGAACAATACCTGGACATGGACAAATACTGTCCAAAAGCTGAACCAGTCAGGTCAGTTGGCAAATTATGTACAGATCTATCTACAGTGCCTAACCCTAGATGCCAACTGTTCCACTGTGAGAAACCTCATATTCTGCAACAATGGAGTAAAAGTCAAAGAGGGAAGATACAAGACAGATTAATTTATTTTTATTTTCTTTTTTTTTTTTAACATGATTTTCAGTTGGGATGAACAACCCTTCCTTGTCTTCATAATCTGTATTTCTAACAAACTTTAATGTCCTATCTTCACCCTGCAATTATGTTTAGTGCTATATTACTTGATAAATAAAATCTAATTATCTATTTTTTCCCAGTTCAGGCAAGCCTTAATTTTACTCTATACCATTTTAAAATGAGGCTATAAAAAGTCTCCCCTTGGCAAGCAGCATGGCCAGACCAAGTTTGTGTGCCTGCAAAATTGTTTTGTAGCCAGGCCAAGCCAAGTACACCAGCCAGGGAACATCTATTTGCTTCTATTATAGGAAACTTATTTAAAATGTAACTGAAATTAAAAAAAAAAATCAGAGAAACTAAAAGGAGTTTCTGGTTCCATGGTAGCTTGCTGTATAACTCCTTTCAGTGGGTAGGAAAGTGAATCATCAGGAATTTTGAGGTCGAGATGCCAGGGAGCCAGTGAAGGGGCAGCAATCCCCCTCATTCCCACCTGCACCACAGAGCCAGGGAGGTGAATGAGCAGCTGGTGAGGAGCTCAGAAGAGTTCAGCCTCTCTGGGTGGGTGAAGGGCAAGGAAGGAGAGAGCTGTGGGCATTGTGTCCTCAAGCCCATCAAGCCCATTGCAACACAAAATTAACTTAATCACAGGTTTTTAAGAAGACAAATAGTGAATCACATGCTAACATTTTCTTATCAAAGTTAGTTCTGCTTTAGAAATAAGTTTAACTAAGTTAAACCTCCCAGAAGAATTCAGGTCTTACTGCAAAATGTTATTTTCTCTTCTAAATCCGTTAGACAGGAAGTTCTAATCCAGCTTTGTTTCAGCATCAGGCATATAAAATCTTTAAGGTGCTTCTAACAACTCTAAGCTCAGGCTAGATGGGAACATCAACAGTTTTGAAAGAGATCTATGGAAATTAATGGAATTTTTAACCATAAAGGAGAGAATCAAACAAAACTTTCTTAATGCTGAAAGCCAGAAATTGCAACTCATAGGTTTGGTAGATGCTTTTGCTTAAACACCTTCCCTTTTGAGGCATTTCTTCCAAGTTCTAATCCCTGTACTGGAACATATATAGAAAATACCTGTGAGCACAAGTGAAACATTCATCAGAGCCTGAGAGAGAGAGACTCTTCTCACCTTCAGTGTCTCATTAAATTGTGGGTTGGTGCTGTTACTTTTAATTTTGGTCTTGCGCTTACTCTGGCGGGACTTGTCAGGCAGGAGGTAGGCTTTGACATAGCTGCAGAGCAAGGAGCAGAGGGTTAGCCAGGAGTATAAAATGACCAGTTTAAGCAAAGGCCTGACACTGTTGCATCTGCAACACATATGAGGAAATTAATTTTTGCAGTGTGAAGAGTGTAATCACATCAGAGAGAATATGCAAAATGTGGAAAGGTATGGCCCTTACTGCAAAGGTTAAGTTAGATAAGACCAGAATAACAAAAGGCAGAGCTAAATTAATTTGTTTGTCTTCAGACATAGATTAATCATGATTGGAGACACTAATTGTTACTTTCTGATGAGAGAGTTTACATATTATACTGAAAACTATGATGAGAAACTTAGAAAACAACTGGGATTGTTCAGCCTGGAGAAAAGGAGACTCAGGGGTGACGTTATCACTCTCTACAGCTCCCTGAACTGTGGCTGTGCTCAGGTGGGGTTGGTCTCTTCCTCCAGGCAGCACTGACAGAACCAGAGGACACAGTCTCAAGCTGTGCCAAGGGAAATATCAGTCGGATGTTGGGAAAAGGTTTTTTACAGAAAGAGTGATAAAGTACTGGAATAGTTTTCCCAGGGAGGCAATGGAGTCACCATCCCTGGATGTGTTTAAAAAAGACTGAATGTGGCACTGGGTGCCAGGGTTTAGTGGAGGTGTTGGGGATGGGTTAGACTTGATGGTCTTGAAGGTCTCTTCCAGCCCAGTGATTCTGTGAATTCTGTGAAAACATGGTACTTGCAAAGTGAGTATATGGGCAAAAATACAAAGTTATTTCCATTTTCCTTGCCTCCAGGACATCACTCCTCTCATATACTTCAGTTTTGATGATGGAAGTAAAAGAAACTTGATGCTGCCTGCCTATTCCTTCATACTTTTTTCTCTTTTAATATCAAATAGATTGGCAATTTAAATAATCTTACTGTTTCCCCAGAACAGGTACATGTTGCCTTAAGAAGCACACATGAAATGCCCTTCCCACAGAGAACTCAAACCCAGCCATCACCAAAATGCTGCTTGTACAAGCTGGATCCTGTGAATTCCCAGGCTTGAGTCCCAAGCCCTGGTTCCAGCCAGGGTGGGATGTGCAGGGGACACCCCAGCAGAGCTGAAGGAAACTCTCAGTGCTTACGGGTCTGTCCTTTGTTTCCTCTCATCTGCAATGGCCAGGTTCCTGCAGCTCCTCACCAGGATGTTGAGGGCCCCTGTTTTGTAGATGTAGCTGATATTGAGGAGGATTTCCCCGCTGACCTTCACGTTGCCATAGTCACCAGTCTCACTGTAAACACTCACCATGCTGTTGATGCTGGTCTGGAGGGGAACAGAAAAAGGGCTCAGAGCCTGAAACACTCTACTCTTCCCCAAAATCTGCTCTTTTAATATTAATTTTAATTTAATTTAAATTTTATTTTTATTTTTATTTTATTCTTATTTTAATTTTTATTTTTTTTCCATAAAGCTACAACCTTGTAATATTGTCACGCACTTTAGGACTTGCTATGGAAACAGATATATATCATAGAACAGAATTGATTGCCATGATTTGATGTGAAGGGAATAAGAACTGTAGTTAATAGTAGTTTAAATGTCTAGGCAGATGTTTTTCCATGCAAGACTTGAACCTATTATAAACATGACTGAATTTTAATTACCACCTCTTAATTAATATATGGACTGAAGAGCAGACAGGCTATATAAATTGTAAGCTCATGTAAGTTCCAAGCAGAAAAAAAATAATTAAAAAGTCACTTCTCTGGTTCAGCTGTTCGCCTCATTTTTACTGAGTCTCATAAGACAACTGGTGACAGAGCCCTTAGAAAAACTTACAGAGATGCTTCCCATAATGGAAATAGTATAAAACCATATTTATTTAAAGTGGCACCTGTCTCTCATTAACAATTCTAAAAGAAGGAGCAAAATTCAACCCTCACTACATTTCTGCATATTTTGTAAAGTCAAAAAAATTTTATCAATAACACCACAATTTTTTCTGCTACAGCATAATATATCATCTCTCAATCCCTCTTCCTTCACATTCATAAAATGCAGATAACTGCTATGAGGATTCCCTCTTCCAAAAGTTTACATTTGTGAAAGAATTTAATATTTTTTAAAGAAAACTGGAGAAATATGCACACTGCCAGAACCAAAGGCATTTGAGAAATCTGGAGTGCATTTCCTTTTGAGTCATTGAATAAAATTGCTCCAAAACATATAACCACCTAAATTCTGACACATAGGAACCTTGCAAGGTATAGTCTTCAATAAAAAGGGAGAAAGGAGAGAGAAACCTTAAAAGTAAGCTAGAGCAGAGGATTCAGGAGAACTCACAGTGTCACCATCTGCTTCAGGAACATTTAAATATGTCCATTTTCTGTCAGAACCTTCTGGGGAGTTCTTTAAGGAAGGCAGTGCAAAAGATCAAGAGAAAAGAGCATTAGATTGATGAAGTAAGAAAGAGTAAGTGCAGTGAGACATCTTGATCTACATAGAAAGGTAAAGGAAGTTTCTATTGCAAAGCCATAGTGAGAAAGCAAGAAAAAGGTATCACCAAATGAGAGAATTCAATATTGAAGGATGCATGGTTGAAAATAATTACATAGAAATGTAATTACTGTATCCACTCTGTATCAAAATAAAAAAGTTATGTTTTAGAACAGTAGCTCAGCGGGTTTGGATTCATAATGGAGTACATTGGATTTGTTCTCATTTACATGTGCATGTCACTCCTCCCTGAAGCCAGTCAAAATCTAAGAATTCCTCTATTTGCAGCACCAGTGCTTTTGCAAGAAAGGGCAGTTTCTCTGTGGAGTTCATAAGAACAAATGACAATTGCACGAAAATGTTGAAAAATGTCACTTTTTGGGGAAAAAAAAGGTAATTCATTATTGGGGGACACTTTTTCCCTCCTCTGCTTGGCAGAGCAGGATCTCACCAGCTGTGTCTTGATCCATCTCCTCCCTGCCAGCTGCAGGGAAGGGCACAGTCCAGGGAAAGGAAAGTCCAGCCACACAGAGGGAATTGGTTTGTGACAAAATCCAGCTCTCCAAGCACCCTGCCCAAGGCCCCTGCAGCACAGGAGGCTCAAGGGATAAACAGTTCTGTGTCAGTGTGGTAAACAACAACAGACAGGAAAAAGCACCATTTACAGAAGCACTTATTACCCATAAATTTGATTTTATTCCCCATGTAGGAAAAATAAACAGCAAAAAAGGTGAGTTTGATGTATTTATGGTGACTGCCTTTATCCTTAATTAAGAAAAAAATTAATAAAGAAAAATACTTGTCCTTTTAATACTTTTTATAATTATCTGAAATTCCATTAACTGGACTGGTTAAAATTACTGGAGAATAATCAACACATACCAACCAATGTGACATATTCCCTCCAATTTCTAACACGCCTTGAGCTAAATTCCAGCCTTTACCATTTATACATTTCCACCTCTAAAATACATTAAAATATCCTTTTACAATGTTAGGGATTTAACCACTCCAGTGTGTTCTAAAAATGCCTAAATTATCCCTGCAACAATTTGTATGCCCACTTCAGAAAAAAACCCAAGGTTATACCAATACAAGGAGGTGGATGAGCTGTTTTCTACTCCAAACACTTCTCTCTCTAATCCAAATACTTTTTTTCCTCAATCTTTATGTAAGCAGGCAGTAAGGGATAAATGGCTGGGTAAAAAAAAGCCATGATAGAAGGTCTGAAACAAATAGATGGCACCTGACCCTTGAATTCATGCAAACACCATTTCTGAATTGCTTGCCAAAAATGAAGAAAATTATTCAAATTTAGTAAAACTTGATAAACTTCACTTTTTGCCCCCCACTCCCAGACTCTGTTCTGTAGAATTTGCACTGGACATTGCATACAATAAATGTAAAATCCCTAAGAAAAATATTCATATTCCTTTTTAATAAGTAGCAAACAACATATGAAAAACACAGAGTCTCATTTTGATACCTCACTAAGAATTATATTTGTTTTGCATCATATCTTATTCCTGCAGTAAAGCACCGGAACATTTTAGTCTCACTGATGTGGTGGGTCTTGACAGCACCACATAAATATGTGGAGGATGAAGGATGAAGAAAAAACTAAATTTTTAAATTTTTAAAACAGTTCATGCAATAGCATTGGGAAAACACAAAATAGAAGACTAACAGTGAGATACAGTTTCTCTTCAATACCACTTTCCACTTCCAATTTTGCTCATTCATGTTGCAGGCAGATTTCAAGTGTATTTTATCCTTTGTGATATTTCTTTTCCTCAATTATTCATTGTAAGACTAGCCATATTTATTTCAAAATCAAGAAAGAAAAGAAACAAAAAGTGAAAAAAAGGAAAGGAATAGGAAAGGAAAAGGGAAAGGGAAAGAAAAGGGAAAAGGGAAAAGGGAAAAGGG
>JAWWMS010000001.1:107245534-107279288 GCA_035048045.1 Chlorospingus semifuscus | reverse complement strand
GGAAAGGAAAGGAAAGGAAAGGAAAGGAAAGGAAAGGAAAGGAAAGGAAAGGAAAGGAAAGGAAAGGGAAAGGAAAACCATAGAGTTATGAGTCTACTGCTCATTAATAAGATTATTTCAATGTGACTTAATAGTCAACAGTCATTTGACAGATCACACAGGATAAAAAATATACTGGTCAAGAAGGCTCAAAGGCTTAAAACAATCAAAGTGAAGGTAAAAATATGATGGAGAAATGTTGGTAACACATTTAAGAGGAATAAAGAAATGAACCTGTAAAATTGCCCTTCTATTGCAGGGAGAAGCAGCTGGCCATTCACAACTTTGCCATTAACATTGCATGCAGTGACATTAAAAAACATGTCATGGTGAATAAGGAGAAACAGGAGCATTGAGATGTGAGATTATCTCAAACCTGCAGCCCTGGAAAAGCTGCACTTTGCTTAAGAGAAAGGTCAGAGGGAAATCTACAGCAAAGGACAAAACCCAGCACATGGACAGAATGCTGCCTGAAGCACAGAGGGAAGGATCTCTAAATGCAGTTCCCTAATTAGAGAAAACACTTAAGCCCCTGCAACCCTCCTATCAATATTCAGAGGAAACGAAAATCATTCTGTCTATAAAATCCCTGGGACCAGCAAGCACAGGAGGCTGTGAGTCACTGCCAGCCTGGGCTAAGTGGATGCAATTAGCCCAGAGTGCACAGGCTACAGATGCTCAGATGTGCTGTGTCTGCCTCTGTGAACAGCAAAAATCAGTGGGACAAATGGTCTGACACAGCCAGATCTAAGACATCCAAATGCTCTGTGAGCTTAGGTTCAGCCAACTCCATTTCTTTGGGATCAAGAGCTTCACTGGGGATTCCCTTGGCCTTCCTTGCACAGAGACTGATGGTGTGCAATCCAAAAAGGACAGTTCTTTGGTTATTGTCAAAGACAATAATTTTCTCCTCTTTTTCAGTATTCAGACTCATCTTTCTTCATCCTCTTCAGCACTCACACACTCTACATAGAGTTTGGTACAGCTTTGTGCAGTCCAGAGCTATTCTTAGACACATAAAGAGTGGCCAGAGAGGACTCTCTGAAGGTATTATCAGTTTCCCACAGATCCCAAAAGTGAGGTATACAGCAGATAGTGATAAACCAGACATGTCAAAGGCTGCTTTTATTATCTATTTTCTTTCCCAGTGATTAACAGACTGCATAATCAACAGCAGAACCTTCTTATACCAATTTTGTTGCTACCATCAGGTGCAGCCACACCTTTATTGTCACCAACCTAATCCCCAAGCACCTCTCCCCTGCAGTAAAGGGAAATACTCTCCAGATGTGGGTGGCATAGGAATCATGCCATGAAGAATGAGAGAAACTGAGCTGAGGGAGGGACAATGATTCCATGGAAGTGGGATGTGTGCAAACACAGAGACAAATGTTTCTGTCCCAAGAACTGAAAGATCAGAGAGCAGTTTGAGACGGACCAAACCCCCCAGCCCCGTCTCTGTTTCAATTTAATTAAGATCAAGTGCTTCTCTGCAAAGCTGAGCAGTCACACACTGCAAACACCTTTGGCTTGCCTTCTCCACATGTAAGCTTGACAATAGCCCCAGCATATGAAGAAGTCTGCTAAATGAGTATGCAAAATAGTTTTCTCTTTCCATGCCCTGCAGAGAACAGCATTTTAGCTTTGAGCAGCATTAATAATATAATAGAAAGTCTCTCTGAAAGTTAAAAAATGTTTCTCAAATGTAGAATGAAAGATGAATGTGATAAGTGATATGAAATAAATTCCTATCTGGAATTTCTTTTGTGGAAGGACAATGCATGTTTTCTACCCAAGATCTTACTGTTGATAATCCACTTGTCATATGTTCATGCTTTCTTGGATAACAAGAGGCCACTATGTCATCAATATCTTCTTCAGTTTCATCCAGATAGCCCTAAATGACAAACAGGCATTTTAGTTGTTGTGTTCTGCACTGTATTTGGTCAGCCTCTGTCACTTAATTTTGGTTCACAAGTTCTCCAGTTTAGGAAGATGGAGCTGGATGCACTCAAATTCTTTCTGTAAAGGAATTTTGGTTCACATTTTCCACATCTTTGCACAGAAACAGAGCATAAGGGGAAGAGACAGCTGTGGTTTCAGGATTCAGTTGTTAAAGAACTGAAAATCTTCACACATGCACTTCATGTGTTATATAAAGCCAGCTGATAAGCATTTTAAAAAGTAATTAAATTTCTGTATTGTATTAATAATTAAAAGGTGGAAAATCAGTTATTGCACAGCTTCATATAGGTGCTTGAGTTTTAATAAGCAAGACTGAAGTTTAGCATCTTTAACCTATATGCAGAAAAAAAAAATTCTTCATTTAAACACAGCAATGAAGTAAAATCTAAACCAAACCTTTAGATGTGATTGATGGTCCTAATGGGGCTCTTAACTTTTACTTAAAATAACAGGAAAAAATGCCAGCAGACAATTATAATCCTATTAGGCATAGTTTGGAAATCTCAGTGTTTCCCAAAGCCTTATGGTAGGCATATTTTGAAAGACTTTGTTTTTAATTTTAATGGAAGTCAGATTTTCAAGTCCCTTATATCTGCTTTGCAGCTATAAAAGCCTCACCTTTTGACCCACGTCATTCTCTATTGCTTAGTTGCTCTCACTCTTTGAAGCTAACCAGAGAAATACTGGATTCAAATTCAGGAGTCTCAAAGACTTCTGTGCTAATCAGCAAAAAGAGAGCAGGCAGAAATGCTGCTGGAGAGTTGAATTCACAGTTTACATAAAAAAACCTTGCAGCACATTTGCCATGCTTTACATAAACCTGGCTGTTACATCTCTTCTCCTTTGCTCCAGTCACTGAGCTGATATGAAAGCACCTAAAAGTGATTTTCCATTACTGCTTTGCAATTGTTACTGCATATGTAATACTGAGCAGAGGAAAATCAGAACAAGCTATCACCAAAATTTACATACTGAAGAAAACAGTTTTATGTTCCTACCATGAACTTTCTCTGCTGGTCTCTTATCTTTCTAATCTCTTGAAGTCACTGTTAGTACCCCACAGAAGGAAAAAAACCCAAAGGAAATAATAGACACCTTAAACTAAATGAAAGGAAAAACCCTTGGAGACCTAGGCACAACAGCAAACTATTTCAGGGAGACAGACAGCTGAAACATTCAAAAGCAAAATCTCCCAGAAACCTGAAATAAACAAAAAAACCCAACAAACCACTCCACCTGTAATTTCTACTCCCCTCATTGAAATCAGATGTCAGGTGATGTAGTCTAGTTTTAAATTTGGAACAACAATATAATTTTCTTACTTGCCTATGGAGCAAGAAGAAGAAATTCTATACATGAAAACCTCTTTACACTGTTGTATGCATACCAGTGAACCCGAAAATAAACAATGCTACATTTTTACTGCAAAATAATTAAACAGAGGGGGGAAAAAAGTAAGGCAACATTTTCAGGTTAGGGTGTTTCAGGTCTAGACACTCATATTCTAACATTGCTTCACAGAGTCCTAACAAGTGCTGAACACCAATTTCTGCCTGCAAGCAGAAATCTGAAACTTAAAAAGAACAATTTAATATTTAATTTACTCGCTTAATTTATTTTGCACCAAAACGATTTCATTTCTCAGGAGTTGTTACAGAATTGCAACTATGTAATTGGTTGCTGTTATTAGCTTATTAGAGTTGGAGCTTGTAGGATATTAATCTCATGGCCTCCAGTGGGGGCTATAAATGCACATCATCCAAGTACTCCTGAAAAAGCAGCTGAGCATGCAATGAAAAATTCCTTGGTCAGGAATTCAACACACACCTCTCCAGAAATGTGCTCACGTTTGAACACAACACTGGATTTAGCTGGTTCCCCATGCTCCTTGATAAATCTGTACCACACCATGTGGGTTTTGGGCCTTGTCCCTTTTCATTATCAAAAGCAATACTACGATAGAGAAGCAAAATATTCATTCAATTTTCCAGCTGATTTCTCTGTATGGGTAATGGTTTCCCTGATAAAGGTGGGAGCAAAGGAGCTGAAAGCTTTTCCCATCCTTTCAGCTGATAAATTCCAGCAATCTGCATGTCCTATTGACATGTGGCATCTCCCATTGCACTGCTGTCAGCTCCCATCACCCAGGAACAGGAGACTGAAGGACCTCAGCTGGAAGAAAAGCAGGTGTAACTCCAGCTTTTCTCAGGCTGCAGGAGCTGTTGTTACCATCATACACCTTTCTTCTTGTCTCTTACATCAAATAAACTAAATTCCAGCAGGAATACAGCTTTTATCTCAAACCACTGCTTCCATAATGAACATGAAGACTCTGAAGGACTCCTGTGAGACAAACTACCCTAAGAAAATGTGGTAACACAAAAGCTGATGAATGCAATCAATTCATTTCATAAGGCAGAGAAAGTGAGGATATGGGTAAAATCAGAGATCTGTGACTCCTGTTATGAATGAATTTTAAAGGGGAATTAGCACAAGACTCCAGAGCAGTCAAATCAAGGTTATGCCACAAGAGAGGTGTCCTCTGCTAGCCAAGAAGCTACAGAGTTGCAGAGATGCAATCTGAATTTCATTCAGAGTCAGCAAGAAAGAAATACAAAACAAAATCTCTGATTAAGAAGAGAAAATTTAAACAGAGAACAGAAAACCTCTCTGGATTTGTCATCTCTGGCAGCTGCCTCAGAGAAATATCTAATTTGTAACAGTCAAGTAGAGCACAGAACAGATATAAAGAAGATGAAGTTTGCATTTTTTTATTTTGTGCTTTTCTTCTGCATTATTTTCCAGCTTTTTAATAAAGAGCACATCCTTTTTCTTTATTACAATTTTAAAATAAACCACTTATTTTTGAAGTTTTTCTTCCACCAACACTTGACACACAGGAAGGTCTTTTGTTAATCCCTCAAAGATTAACCCAAAGCAATGCTGTAGGCACATTCTCTGGCTGCTACTAATCCAAGAAAAGATGGAAATCCCGACACATGGTTTTCCACCAAGACTCAAATTTCAACACCACAGGAAGGGGAGACATCTGCCGTGGCCAATGCTCTTCTGGAAAGAGCAGATGGAAGGATGGAAGGATGGGGCTATTGCAACAGGCAAAATGCATCAACTACCAACACATGTTTGGTAACTTTAGAATAAACTGTGATTAGATGAAGAATTATTTAAACAACTTTCCCCCCCCCCTCCATGCATAATTAATAAGCTTGGATGTTCTTCTATAGCACTGATGCACATCTGCAGATTGCCTGTCTTGGATATGCGCATAAGAGGAGATGGAAGTTGTGAATCACTTCAGGAAAAGCAGCCCATAGAATGCACAAAAAAGTCATGGAGATGTATGGAAGAGTCAACAGGAAGATGAAGCAAGCAACATTGCCAGAAGAGAAAGTTGGGTATTCCTGCTAAAAATACAGATAAATGGAAAACCAAACCAGACAGAGATTAAAGCCTTTAAACTATGAACTTTCTCAGCATCAAAATTAAAACTTATGCAAATAGGAATTAACAGAATTTTGGAGCATGGGCAATTTAGTGCCTGGAATTTATTTTCAGGCTAGGTTTCTTTCATCTGTGAACTCAAACATCCAGCAAATTAACAACAAATTGGAACCATGACTGTTCATTGAAATCATTCTACAGCAAACATACTCAGAGGATGACACTATTAAAAAACTCATTAAATATCCCTGAAAGAATGTCCTGCCTTACCCACATTTTATATAGATACACACAGAGTCCTGATTTCATTGGTCCAAACAAACAGAATTTCCACCAGATGAACATTTCCATATTTATAACTCACCAGTTCCTGATCTAAGGCACTAGGTACAGATTTGCTTCTTATGCTCAGGGTATCCTCATTTCCTTCAGAGAAAGATTCACTCAAATCTATCTCAGATCTGCTACGGTCTGGGAAAAAAAAATAAATTAAATGTTGGCTATAGTTTGTACAGAAATATTCCATTTCATCTTCCATACAAGTATTGTCCCAACCCCAATAGTTTTTTAACAAAAAAAATTAAAACAATATTTTAATTATCTGTCAAATCTATGGCAACTGAACATCACTATGATAAATGGAGAAAGAAATATGCTTTCTGATGCTGCTCAGCCTTCTGGGCAATAATTTTACCCTTGTACTATTTATTTGTTTATTCTGAATGTCTTCAGTGGATGATACCATAGATCATCAAGATTTTGACTTCCTCTGGTAGGTCTGCTAGCCTTGAATGTTGCAAAACTCACTGTCCAAATATTCACAGTGATTGCCACATCTACCACCACCACCACTAAAAGCTCCCCAGCATGTGCATCAGAGTCAAGCACCTGGGGATACAAAGGGATGTAGGAAGTATTTCTGTTATTACCAGTGTTTCTGGTGCAGAAATTAGGAGGAAATAAATAATCTCAAGAGCTCCAGCAGTTTCTCTGTCCTACAGGCCTCTCATCCTCTCTATAGCATAAGACATAGAAAATCTTTCTCCAAGGCCCCTTAGTCCTCCCCATATAAGTCTTTTGTGTGACTGTTTCAATATATTTAGAAAGAGAAGAGGGGGAAGAAAGTACTTTTAGATCCTGCAGGTAGGAATCTGAATGGTTTTTAACTGTTCAGCTTCTAGCAGCTCTACAGCTGATGTGGCAGGAAGGGTCACTGTCCTGAGCTTAATGTCCTTTGAGTTTTGCCAAGGAGACAAATGCAGAGTCTGAGGTCTGTTCCCAAGTTTCCTATACTTTTGCTCAGCATCCACCTGCTTTGGTAACAGGAGGTCAGTTCTTACCTACCAGGAAAGCTTCTATTCTGTAAGGTAGCAGGAACAGGAGAATTTTTGCTTCCTAAATAAGTAGCCATCTGTAACATCTCTGCCTGGAGTTGCGCTGAACAATATTCTCAGGGAAACTCTGACACTTTCAAGCTGAAATGTCTGAGGTAAAGAGCATTGCCTCCTTGGATTAGCTCTGTGGGATGCACCTCTGGGTTTCTGCTTTGGGCTAAATCCAGCTACAACAGTGAGTCCTGCTGTGTTTCAGAGAGAAGCCTGTACACCCAAACCCACCCCATCAGCCCTGCAGGAAGCTGACTGAGTGCCTGGGGGAAGCAGAAGAGTGCAGGATGCTCCTGCCTTCCATTTCAGAGAGGAAAAAAAGGATTTCCAGCCACTACTGCAAAGTGGCTGTGACAGCACCTTCCTGCGTGAGCCCTTTCTACCGACCAGCCTCCAATGAAATGAGGTAAATTACAGATGGATTGACTTGTTCAGAGCATCACTTATAAAAATGAACAGACAAGAAGTCTGTGACGGGCTTGTTCTCTGACCACACATTGTTTCCCAAACTTGCTTCTGGGCAAAGTGGGTGTGAAATGTAATGGCAGCAGCAGAGCAATATTATATACAGGCAGTATTTCATACAGGGGGGCACACAGAGAATTACTAAACAACATGCAGTTGTGAATGAAATCTTGTAACAACTCTAAGAGAATGTGATTTACCTAACAGAGATGTTGTACCAATGTTTCTGGGGTAAGAATTCCCATTTTTAATGTAAAACTTGTGAAGGGGTATGAACTTGATCAGTAACAGGGAAGTGTTTTCAGAATGAACAAGTTTATGAAACTAACATTTGGTCTTTCAACATGTTTTAAGGAAAGGAGCAGAGTCACAAGAATGGGCATAATCCTGTGATAAGAAAGGCTACCAGAGAGAAGAAGAAGACTTAATACTTGCCCGATGACAAAGATATCCTAGAAACTGCAATAGAAGGTGTTCCAGATGGTTTCCTGCAGTGCTTCTTTACTAAATCTTCAGGTACACTTTCACTTGCTGGAATAATCATGTCATTTTCCAAGCCTGTGTCCTGCCCAAGAAGAAAAATGCACAAGCCATAAATACAAAATCTAAATTTATTCACTAGTAGTTTATAAAAGCAAAATGTCGCTTAGATTCCAGAACCCCAAAGCTCCTTTGACATCCAGTCTATTACTGAATATATTTAGATTTCAGTCTAATCTGCTTTGCTTAGCACTGATGATGCATAAAATTAGGACAAAGATGCAATTCTTGCTTACATTCTGAGTTTGCAGCTGAAAAATCAGAGTAAAGTATCAGGGAAAAGAAATACTCAAATCTGTTAGAAGCTCACTCAGCTGATAAATCAGGAAAAAAGAAAGAAAAGAGGAGAGGAAAAGAAAGGAAAGGGAAAGGGAAGGAAAGATGTGTTTTGTACTAGCACAATGATTTCAGCCAGGGCAAAACCAAAAGCACTTGAACTAGTTAAATTATGCCCTATACTTTAACCCTTAAATTAAATTTAGGGGTTAAAGTATAACCCCTTAAATAAAGCCAATATCCTTGATATCATTCTGACCTCTTGCCTACTTGTAAAAGAAAAGCTAATAACATAAATCTGTCTAAATTAAATGGATTTTTCAAACAAATCTAATGCACATGAAAGCAAGTTAGTTGATGTGCCAACAAGAACATAAATAAAACAACTATTCATTTATTCACAGCTCCCAAAACTGCTCTTCATATACACTACCTTAATTTTTTATTAGGAAAGACCACATATTAGACTAAGTATCTAGAAGTTAGAAAGAAAATTGATGTGTTCAAAAGGGCTCTGATCTAAACACTCATCTACCTTTTTTCCAAACTTTAATGGTAAATACCCCATACGAGACCTAACAGCACATGAGAGGAATTGTTCTGATAACATGTTTATCACACATTTTGTGTTATGGAATAATTTATGCAGAGCCCAGTGTCCAAATCCAGAAAAAACTAAAATCAATTTGGCCTGATTTTCTGCAAGGGCTGGACTTGCAAAATTCCCCTCAGCAGTCAGTGGGAGAATGCTAGATTGTGCATGCTTGGAAGTCATCCTTATTTTATAGCACTTACTCAAGGCTCCAAAGTGCCAAAAATGCTTATTCCCATCCCTTGTGACTCCCAGTTCAGAATCTGTAACTCATTATCTAATGTTGGACATCCACAGCAATTTTTAGGCAAAAGAGAAACGCCTGCCAAACCAAAAATCTCCTCATTGATAACAGCACGAGGAGCGCTGCTCTGGCAGGGACCTCCACAGCAGAACTGAGGCAGAAATCAGACTTTCTCTGTCAGGCTCATCCTTATCAATGCAGGGTCGACCCTCAGTCATGCAATGACTCCATGATTTCAGAAGGCTGAACAATTGCTTTATTAAGCTATACCATATTATTCTACATGCTATACTATACTAAAACTATACTGCTAATGTACTAAAGAAAAACCCATGACCCTTTCAGACAGTCATGACACAGCTCTGACCTAATTGGTCAATCAGTCCAAACAACCATCAGCAGAGTCCAATTAACAAATCCCTTTTGGTAAACAATCTCCATAACACATTCCACACGTGCCAAACAGCAGGCACAGCAAATAGAGATAAGAATTGTTTTCTCTTCGCTCTTTGAGCTTTCTCACTGCCTTCCCCAGGAAAAATCCTAGCAGAGAGAATTATGTCTCTCTCTGTTCAAAGAGTATGTGAATAGCACATGTCTTTACTTTCCTGCAAACCTGCCTCCCAGGGCAGATCCAGCCCAGGGCCCCCTTTTGGTGCCCTTACCCCGCTGCAATCTGCGGTCATGCTGCGCTTGGGAGAGCGTGCCAGGGAAGCCTTGGCAGTGCTGCCTCTGCCCCTTGCATGTCCTGCAGCAGCCCCTGCACTGCTGCTGCCCAGGGAGAGCGTGCTGCCTCTGTAGGGGAGACAGAGGAGGGAAGGGTTATTGCTCTGAGCAAAGCCAGACAGCTCATTTAGCAAACTGCGGCAAGGAAAGTGCTGTGCTAACTTTGTGAGAGTAACAGAGCCCTGGTGCGCTGGGGGATCACCTGGAAAGGAAAAAAAATACAGTCAAAGATGAATTACAATTGCTTTACACATACAAGTCATACAAGTATTGTCAGTGCTTCTAGCAGAACTGCAGATGCCTTAATGGGCAGCTCCAGTCCAGGCTGCAGGAGCTGTTTGTCCCTGTTCAATCCATACTACATTCACATCCAGCAGGAGGAGAGACAACTCATGCAACCTTCCTACCAGGCTGTTCCACTGGTGTCAAGGGAAACGACAGTAACGTGACATCTCTGGATGCTTTACAGCCAATTTAATGCCAGCACTATCTCCAGAAACTCTAAAATCCTTGCCTGTCTATCTATCTATCTATCTATCTATCTATCTATCTATCTATCTATCTATCTATCTATCCATCCATCCATCCATCCATCCATCCATCCATCTATCTCCAGAAAAACACCCACTTATTCACTGTCCTGTTTCTACGTAGTTTTTTTTTGTGATGTGGTTTTTTGGTGTTCAGTTATGACTGTAGACCCTCACCAGCTGACTCTTTCAACCAATGTAGAAATTTAGGAAGGTTGGACAGGTCTTCTTGGATGTTTCACATTAGTAAAATGTGAGAGTTAGTATAAGTAAAAGTAATTAGTAAATTAGTATTTTAGCATAAAAGTATTAGTAAATTAGTAAAAGAGACAAAAAAATCATCTGTGACCAGCACACCAGATTCCAGTTTCTGTCTAACATCACAACGGGTGAAAATTTTTCCATTGAATATTTTCTGTTAGAAAATACTGGTAAACCCATGTGAACACTGAGGGTAAGAAAGGGTAATCTGTTGCACTTTTAAAACCTTTTTAAACAACAGAAATTATTTTAAAATGTGTCTTTAGTTCTTATATCAGTCTGCTATTAGAGAGAGATTTGACACATTTTATACATGTTAAGTAGACAATAGAAAAACAGTGTTGTGACTATGCCAGGCTTCTCCTCATGCTAGACAAGACCAGAGTGCAGTGGGGTGGAGTGCCTGTGTAAACAAGCCTGAAATTTCCACACTATTTCTCCTATGAGTATCCTGACCTGATGCAGCCTCCCAGTTCATTCAGCAGCAAAAACATTTACAGCATTTAGTAGTAAACATTTTTGCTGGAATAGAAATAAACCAGGAGAAGAGGTGAATTCATGGTCTGGGTTTCCCTGTTCCCAGCTCAATACATCTTCTCTTAAATAGAAACATTAAAAAAGAAGAAGAATTCTCTCTTGGTTTTCCTGCTGGTAGGTGAAATACTTCCAATTTTGACAATATTACTCTGGGCTTTGGCAAAGGACACCAATTTCACTAGGTGAGAATGAGATGGCAAGTAGAGAAGAAGTTGTGATAATGACTCAATACCCCTTAATTTAACAAGTCTTGCACTCTGGCTCTGAGAAACAGCTAAAAAATGATTATTTATGTGAAAGTGCAGCAAGGCAATCAAACATAAAAGCTGTCTTTATAGACTACTTCACTCCTAAATCTGTACAGAGAGTTTATCAGGTGCTGAATTCCACCACCCAAACAAAATTATTTTGCTTCATTTATGGTTAACTGCATGATAACTTTCTTGTAGTTTGGCACTCAAAAAGAGCTGCACAGACCTTTCACAAGCATCCCTTTGTCCTTATCCTGGTAAACTTTCAGAGAAAGCTACTAATACTGCATAACCTCAGTATTAAGCAGCACAGACACCAGATTCCTGAGGTTTTGTCTCTTAGATCCTTCACTCATCTCTACTCTATTCAATGAAAATGCAGAAAATGAGCAAAAATTCTACTTCTGGTCTCATTGAAGTCAGGTATGAGTCTGCTGGGGTATAGAAGGCCTAATAAGCTTAATGAAAAAAAATAGTGAACTGGAAGGATTAATGAAAACTAGCTTGAAAGTTGGATTGGCTGGTAGGTGCTGCAGCATCCAATGGGAAAAAAAAAGTCAAATTATCAACTGTCAAAAAGATTGTCACCATCAGCTTTAGACATATTGCAGAACATCTAGAAATTGGGATTTGAATTGTAGGTAACAAAGAGAAGCAAGTTCTTCCTTGAGCAAGAAGGTTTATCTATGTGCATACTAAACTCCATGATGTTCCTTTTACCTGTTATCTTTGTTCCTGCATATCTCTTTGGAAACACTAGTTTAGAGACAGGAAATTGCCATTAGAACTTATAGTAAATTGTTACTATTTTTTCAATTGAAGTTGTAAAATTTATAGGTGTGTTCACCTGAGAAAAGAATGTGGGCCTATATCCAGCTTAGGGTATCCAACTGAACAAGGGAACAGTGAGCTGTTTTTTGGTTTCATTTTGAAGGAAGGACATGACAGGAATGTTTGTCTTGGAATTTTATAATGCCATCAGAGGCACTAGCAGAGATCTCTTAAGCCCACAAGAATGATAAAATATCTGGGACAATAGCCATGGAAAGAGAAGGGCAAACAGCCTTTGAAGAAGAAAACATAAATTACAATCAATTAACATTTCATTAGTAAAGAAAACCAAGGAGCTTCAGTTCTGAAGAACAAAATATAAATTACAATCAATTAACATTTCATTAGTAAAGAAAACCAAGGAGCCTCAGTTCTGTAACATGAACACCACTCATCCATTAAAATCCAGAAAACAAAACCAACGTGCTGACATCGGTCACCAGCTGAACACGAGGAGAGTAAGATAAGATAAGTGGAGACAATTTTTTCCTTGTTGGGTGTTTTTTGGTGTTTTTTGTTTGTTCTCAGACAGCATCAAAGCAGACAGAGCAGCCCAGGGCCCTGGCCCTGGGTTGGTCCCAGCAGGAGCTCTCCCGGTCTCTGCTCACCTCTCGGAGCTCAGAGCTGATTTGCCTCCACGCAGACCTGGGCATTCAGCCTCTGAGCCTGTGCTTCTTTCACCTTCATCCTTTCCATATGTGATTTCTCCTTTGGTAACTGCCCTGATAACCCTCCTGTTGAAAACAAGGAATAAAATTTTTCAAAGTTGTGATGAGCACAGTCCAGTAATTTCATCTAACCTATGGACAGCTCTGGATATAATGGTCAACAGAGCACCAAGTCTGGCTATGAAAATGGTTCCTGGGGGAAAAACTTTGTATTTACTACAAACTGCATTTTAAGACACCAAAACACTAGAACATTCCTTCTATTCGAGCTTAGAACTGGAACTGCCTCTTCTGAAAATTAATCTTTTTTTTGGGGGGGGTGTTTATATTTAGGAAAGTATTTTTGACTAAGTGTGTGTATTTTCTCTAGAAAATTATGCTATGTATATTTTCTCTTTAGATATTTCTAGAATTATATGCATCAAAAACCCTAAACATGCCATTCCTAAAAAAACAGAACATCACTCCCTTATCCTGCAAAACATGACCTAATGGGACAGAAATGAATGAAATTAAATTTTGCAAAGTAATGGTATTCCTCATGACCTTATAAACCACAATAGACTGAAAAGTTATCCCATTACACTGTCAGTAGCAGCTGGCTTCCCTGGGAGGAAGAATCAAGCAAGGAAGAGGAACAGTAATGAAATATTTCTAAAAGACGCCACCAAATATACTATGAAAAGCAAGCCAAATTCTTGTAGGATTAAATTTCTGTTGTGAGGAATGTCACCACCAAAAACATTTCTGTCCACAAACAGAAACAGCAGCACTAAAATAAGTAACAATTATAAAAATAATTGTTTCTTGGGAATATGACTAATTGGTTTGCTTAAAGGATTTAAATGGAAGAATTAGAAAAGTAAACTTTAATGCCATCTTACTATAGCTAGCACTTAGCATGACTCAGAGCAAAATCTTAGGTCTATTATAGAGGATTCCTTGGGCTGGTTCTTTTTTCACTGTAGTTTAAGAGGCCAGAGGCATTCTGATGCTCTTTCCCCCTATATTAAAGAGAGATAAATTACTGGAGGAGGTAATTCCACACTCATCTCTCCTAAGAAGTAAAAACCCATGGAAAGCATCCACCTGCCCTATCTCTAGGATCTCTGATAAAACGTGTTCTTCCTTTCAACAGAAAAAAAGTTTTCCAAATACAATTGAGGCTCCAGCCATGATATGAATTTCCATTCAGGTTTTCTTCGCACTCACCCAATAACTTCCAACTAAGTCCAGCCAAAACTTGTGCAACCGCATAGTCCATGCATTGCCTGTGTCCCCTGAGAGTGAATGCCTCTCAAAGGGCACAGCCAAACTGGGTTAAACCCTGCAGGATGAGCAGCAGCAGCAGCTCTGTTTATTTATTGTCACACACACACACACTCTTAGGCTGTACTTGCACTGCTGGAAGCTCCAAGGAAAACTTGGGAGCCAAACTGCCCAGTATACATAAAAACCAGGCCCTACAAATGCCAGTTTTTGCATTTGCTTCTCTGGCAAGCCTGCCTTTAAGGACACTCTGTTACTTCTGGGTAGAAACAAGAAACATCCAAAAGTAAAATTCACTTTTTTTTCTGCTGCCTTTGTAGCTGAAGGAGAATTGCTGATGCATTTCCCAGGAAACAGCGATTTAATTACAGTAAGTATGCCTTTAAATGAAGGCAGTTTCTAATCCTGGGAAGTTTGAGGCTGATGTGGAAGACTGGAAAAACTCAAAAGAAAATCTATTCAACCATTTTCAGCTGGTTTCAGGTTTATCAGTTTTCAAAAAAACCCAAAACCCAGAAACCAAAGTAAAAGCCAACAACAACAAAACCAAAGGATTTACCCAATCTTTCTAGGTCTGCTAAAGACAGATTTGTGCCCATTTGTGGAGCAGACTGGTACATCTGGCTTTTCTTCATTCTCTTGGGGTTGATTTTTGAATGTTCTTTCATCATCTGTATTGGAAACTGTGTCTGCAGTGGAGAGAGAAAGAAAATAAAAAGTGAACTTCTGCACAAATAACACAGCACATCAAACAACCTACAAAAATAGATAATGACAAAGCCTTGGGGGATCTTTGTAATAAAATAAAACTTTGGCTTGAGATGTTCTTCATTATCAGCTCTTGAACTACATTTCCAGATTTCTCAGTGACAATATTTAATAACCAAAGGACCTGCAATTTAATTTTGAAATGTACAGTATCTTCTGTGTTGAATGAAAGAATGTTTTCATAATTAAAATGTTTGTTCACCTAGGAGCAAGGTATGGGGAAAATGGCTTAAGTAGATTTTTCAATATATCTATCAAGTATTAAAAAATGACATACCCAATGTGACCACTGACATAATATCAAGGATTTACACACTTGCCACCTTTAGAGTTTCTGAGGCACAGTGATATTGGCAAGGTCTGTATTTTTCAAGGAGAAAGTTTGCACCATGAATTTTTTCCAGTGGCAGTAAACCAGTCCCTCCCCTTATAAGCTAGGGGATAAAGCTGAGCATAAATGCTGCATCTGAAACAGACTACCCAACAGCTTCTCTGTTCAGAGTGAAGGAGTTAAATGAGTACAAACCATCAGCATTCAGGAAAAACTCCAATTTCTTACACCAGTGGTCCTGTGGTACCCTGCAAGGTACCAGAGCTGCTCACACACCCCAGGCTGTGCTTGGCCAAGACAGACAGACAGACAATTTACTGTACTTAAAAGTGCAGGTGCAGCTTGTTTGAGATACTTGGGCAAAGGGAAAATCTGAATACCAGGTAGCCTGGATATAGCCCATGATCCAACAGACAGCACAGGATCTCAAATTCACCTTTCTTCTTCAGAGTCGAAAAAGCAAATTTGAGGGATTTTTACACACCACTGTCACAAATAAGACAGCCAAAGGCAAAAAAATGACCAGGCTGAGATCTCTCCATACAGCCAAACTTCCTGGCAGGAACTGAGAACAAACTTTCTCAGTTTGGACAGTGAGTTTTTGGATGGTCAGTTTCCACCTGTTTGGACAGTGAGTTTTTCAGCAGCTCCCTATATCCACAGAGATACTTCTTTCATACAGGTCTTACCTTTCCTGAATATTACTCATTCATAATTCACTGTATAGACACAAATAAAAAAAATTAAGATTAAAATACTGATTGTATTTCAGTCAGGAAAAAAATACAAGTCAAACACTCAAGAAACAAGGTTTTGAACTTATAAAGCACAAGCAAATCTCCCTCTCAAGGTCCCTACCTGGGAATTTGTGAAGGATTGACTGTCTGACAACATCAGTTCCAAGATTTGATTGTTTGAAGCGCTTTGCTCTCTCTTCAAAAAACCATTCCCCTGTCACTATCCGTAGCTCTCTGTGAGAGGAAAATGAGAAAAGCCAGAGACACATAAACATTAACAAACTTGGCCAACCAAAGCTACTGCAGTTATCAATCAGCTGCCACACTCACAAATTCTGGGCAACATTTGCACAGTTCAAAATAAAGTGTAGAGAGATTGATTGTAGAGCTTGGAATAATAAAACACTTAACAGAAAAGTATCACCTTACTTTGTGAATGGAAAGGAATTTTTAGTAGATGGAAATTTACTTGGCAAAAACGTGTTCCAACCACGTTCACAAGATTTCTGTAAAATACACAGAACATTCTGTCATCCTAGTCTTTTGTGAACTACTCAGTGTCACAGTTTCCAGTATTTCCAAAATGACTAAAGACATAGAAACAGCAACACTGAATTGAGGGACAAAATTCCCCACCAAAGCTCCTGCCAGATGAGTCAGCAGTTCATGGACCCTGTGTGGTTATAGAGAGGTTGCTCCAAGTCCATATATATTTTTCATTTCTAGTTTTATGTGCTGACACTATCTGCAGTTCCTTCACATGGCAGTGCTGCTATGAATTAGCTGTGTGTCAGCAGCTCAGAGCAATGAAAATTTGTCTTTTCTGCTGTTCTGGATAATGCTGCTTTTTCTGGTTTCAAATTATTTTGCCTATGCTAGCAATTAAAAAAACCTGTACTGGCATTGCTGGGTTTTTGCTGGGTATGTTTTCATGCTGGTTGTTTGCCTTTTCCTGAATTAGTTTCATTATGGCACAGCATCACCATTTCTACACACACTTAATGGTAAAAAGCTACTAATCATGAATACTCTAATAAAAAAAAAAAAATAAACAAACTAATAACCCCCAAACATTAAAAACTGATTTAGCTCCAGACTAAATCAGTTCCTGCTTACTGTTCATGTTCCTGCTTACTGTTCATGTTCCTGCTTACTGTTCAATAAGAAAACTTTCAAACCTCTACTGGAAAAGAAATCATCCAGTCCCTTGGGCATGAAAATTACTACAGATGGATTTAGAGCACTGATCAATATCTTCACTATTAAGTTATTTCTGAGTCATGCCTGAATGCAGTCTTACTTGAGAAAATACTAAAAATTACAGAATAATATCCTGACACTGGTGAAAAGACAAATATTATCAGTTTGTCCTAACCTGTTAATGAATCATGCATCTTTTATGACTCACTAAAAAAAAAATTAGAAAAATCAAAATCCCAAATACATGTCCACAAGCATAGAAATAGATTATTGCCTTATCTTGTTGTTGCAGACTCCTAGTGAAAAAGCCCTCCATAATTCATCATCACGATCACTCAGTCATTGTGAAAGGTATTAAATAAAATCTTTATGCTTCAACTGGGAATTTTTAAATGACTTCTGTTGGTTCCAAACACTGAAAAGGATTCACTTCATTAGAAACTATGCCTGGCCTGCTGGTGTAACAAATGTTTTTTTCTCAGAATGTGTATTTTCACAATTCTCTAACAGCACTTACTTCTCTGTGCAGTTATTTTATTGTAAGACTTATGGCATGTTTAATGTTTTGTATCAAACCATAAACCTTCCAGACCTTTCACTACACCATCAAATTCCATTGCAATGTGAATGACATATCACATTGCAGTATAATCTATCCAATAAATTCATTTTTTTCCTCAGTTACTACCAAGTTTGACCACAAAACTCCACAAGTGCTGCTTTCCCCTTGGATGGAGATTTCACCCACCCCTGATATCTTACCAGAAATACTTAATTTGATCAGACAGAACACTGCCCACATCCTTATCCAGAGAAGCATCTTCACCCTCCTCCAAGCTCTGACAGACTAAAGGAGCTGTGACCTTCCCCCAGGGTTCCAGCAGAGCTGGAGAATGCTGCACCCAGAGGTCCAGGTTTTACAGCCAAACCCTGCAGTTGTTTCCACATAGCCCTGATAGTGACACCCACCTGGGTTGCTGTGGTTCATGGAGGGGCAGCTCTTTGCCACAGAGTCCCTGGAGAGCCATCCCCTACATTTTCTGGCCAGATGTGAACAGTGATGAGGGAGAGGAACCCTCTGGTTCTTCCTGCATCACAGGCACCCAGGGGTTTTCAGCCTGGTGGAAAGGTGGCTGAGACCAGAGTGTGCTCATTTTACTGCTCAGCAGTTTTGTGATCTGATGTGGAAATTTGAGCCTGCAATAGCAGGACCAAGAGCTCAGGGGGAGTCCTGGGGGCTGGAGAGACCAAAGGAGCTGCAGACAAGGGAAGGATGGCTGGGGCAGCTGTGGAAGGAGACCAGGATGGAAGTGGATGGAGGACTTTGGGCTGTGCAAGGAAGGATCAGCAGTGCTGCTGCTGGTGGAGGCAGGTTCTCCTCAGCATCCATCCCTGGGAGAGGGCCATCCTCCCCTCCATTCCACTGTGGCATGGGACCTTAGAGCTCACCCTCAGACTCCCTCTCTGTGTCCCCACTCCATCCCACACCTGAACCTCTGCTGCCTCTCTCTGGTAGGAAAGCAGCCTCCAAGATGGGAAAGGCTGGCACCAGGCTGGCAGTGAGGAAGCAGAACTGCACAGAAGGACTTTCCCTTCCTTTGCCATCCCTGTGTAACTACTGAGCCAATATTCTTCCTCAAAACATAAGCTTTGCAGGGAAGGGACAGATCCGTTTATTTGGGCAACAGCAGCTGATCCCTCTATCTTCTGGCAAAGGATAACTAAGCAATCTACTTCTCTTAATAATCTCTGTTATCTGCAAACTGCCATTATCAAACAGCCCCAAATTACACAGACTGTGCCCTCTTGCTTAGCCAAGGATGTTCCTGGACATTGCTGGCAAACACAAATTGGGCCCCAAGGAAAGAGGAGGGTGCAAATTCCTTTTACAGGGCTGAGCAGGCAATGGAGTGTGACAGTCACTACACTGGCAGAGCTGAACCTTGTGCCCATTCAGGTAATGACCCCAAACTGAACTGCCCACCTTCCCCATTAGACTGATGTTATTAAAATCCACCTTTCCAATGAGGTGCCAACTCCTTGCCAGGGGTGCTCTGAAGAGGCTCCCACCCATTCTGCTCTGGCTTCACCAGAAGAATGAGGTCTGAGGCATAACACAGACAGCTGCCTCAGCTGAGTCTCAAAACATGGCAAAGGGAGGGAGAATTGCCTTGCTTCAGTCAGGTGGCCAGCCTTGTTTATCCTCAGTGAAAGGGAAAAAACAACAGGCACTGACATCCAGCTATTGTGAGTGCTGCATGAAACAAGAGGCCTCAGCCCTCACTTCAGACCTTCATCCTTATTTCCATCAGCGTTACTGCCTGTCGTCAGATCCTAAATTCAGCTGGCAGAACTTTTTTTGCAAAAATGTCCTTACTCAACAGATCATTTCTACAAAAACATCACTTTCTAATGAAATAAAGGGAAAATCCCCAAGCTTTGCAGATTTGAATTTCTAGTATTGAATATACTTTCCGTGTATGCTGAAAAATTCACACAAAACTAGTGTTCACGTTATCTTTATCACTCATACATGTCAGCAGTACCTATTAAAAGAATTTTTGCTCTACACATAAATAGAAATTACTTCAGATCAAATGATTGTCTAAGTCTCTGACTTGAAGTTTGAATTTAATAATTGCATTTGACATTCTGAATCAAAAAATTGAAGAGCAAGAGCTAAACAGTCTTATAATAATAATAATGTTATTTTCATGCAATTATGACAAGGGGAGTCTCTCTCCTACTGAGATAGAAGAAAGATGCACTATTTCATATACAGGATTAAAATGAAGCCTTTCTATCTAAAGAAAATGAACCATTTCTCTCTTTCTATTTACTCAATAGCACATTGAATCAGTGCTTGCAGGTTTGGCTTTGTTGTTGGCAAAATGGGCCCAAGGTCCATGCAGACTGCAGATCATGCTGTGTGCATGCATTTCTGTACTTTCTCAGTTAGATGTAGCTCATGATGTAAACAACAGGTGTAATTTCTGCCAGAATAGGATTTAGACAGGCCTTCCAAGGTCTTCAGCAGATGCTGAAATCAGTGGCTTTAGAAAAAAAGGAAAACAGTATTATCAACTCTAATAAGAGCAATTTTTGCATGATTGCTCTTTCCTACGCTCAGAACAGATAGGAAGATTAACATTCAGGCAGTTCAGTTGAGTACCAAATACTTTAGGGACCAGCTAAAGTCCTTCTACATTAATTACTGATCCACCTACTCCCATCATCATGGGAGAGGGAGCAGGGATGGTTCCCTTCTTCTTCCCCCTCTGTGATCTCCCACTAAACAAATGAATGACACTCTGCTCAGTTTAGAAATAGAACGTAACCTATGGCCTGCCCCTCAAAAACACAGATATTCCACTCTCATTTTTGTGAGGCACTTCATGGTTAAATGTCCCAGTTAATAATAAAAAAATCCATTTCAGATGGAAAGTCCAAATTGTTACTTTCAATTATTTCTTTAGGGCAAAGCCCCACATTGGTAAAATAGTTTCCTGTCCATTTGATCATCTTGTCTAACTCACATCCACAGCAGATGCAAGAGATTCAGCCTACCTTCCTTTCCATCCCCTGTTTCTCAAGTTATTTTATTTCCTCCTCAAGAAGAAAATGTGGAAAAAAAGGCAAAACCAAAGGTTGGATAAAATTCAGCCCATGTTTGAACACACCAAAGCCCTTTTCACATACCCTCACATACCCTCATCTTTGTATTAAATTCCACACAGTATTTTCTGCAAAATAAATTAATTCTACTGTAAGTTTATTATGCTGTGAGGCTATTAGACAGAATTTTTTGACCCGGTGAAAAGAAGGCAAACTTGACTAGAAGTTACTAAAATAAAATTATAAGAAATTTGAAAAGCATTTGCATACTAAAACATTGGAAATGCCTCTATTTTTAGGCTCCTAATGGGAATAAATGTTACTAAGAGGTTCTGATGAATTTTCTTGACATGTTAAGACAGCATAATTATTTCAGAGATTAAGATAAATTTTCCATTACTGCTTTGTTCTGCTGTAATAGCTTGAGCTAACTAGACATTTGACATATAAAGGCAGTGCTCCCAGATACCTAGACACCCTTGCAATGGGAAGTACAGCCAGCATCAAGGTGTGAAATCAGCCTTTCAGAAGACAGCTGGAAGAATTTTATTTCCCTCAATCTATTGATCATTTTGTCTGCCAAATTTAAAACACAAAGTGGTCATAATTTAAGAAAATGCAGGGAAAAAAAAGATACTTTAATGGAAAGTTTCTCTTTTAACACCCATGTTTGAAAGCTCCTGATGACCTCAGTTCCTTGCATGGAGGGAATGGAGCAGAAATCTTCCTTTTTCAAGTGCATCACTACATACAGGCTGGATTTACCTCATTAAATAGTGCAAAAACACAAATATCAAACAAAATCACATGGATAAGGACTGTCCTGTTCTCTGACCTTAGCTGGAGAACTGAGTCTGACTGATGACTTAGCTCTAATACTTCCTGACCTGTAAATGCTTTGTCTTGAGACTTTCTATTTTCCCTGGTAATATCATCCATGAGGGGCAAAATCCAACTAAATAATTTTCTCCTTATGGACATTCAAGGGAGATATCCTTTGACAGTAACTCTAAACTGTAAGACAACTTACATATAAACCTGTTTGTTATACTTAAAAATACTGATGAACCTCTGTCACTATTCACATTCAAATGTCTTTCCTCAAATTCACTAAATCTCTTTTTTTTTTAAAGCTTTTCAGAATGTAATTAATGTATTCAAACAAGCTTCCCTGTCTCCATAAGCTGTTTTTCAGGCAAGTCTGTCTCTGGAGAAATGGCAGATGAAATGCTCTAAGTGTTATTTTAGAGAAGTCAGATTCTCTTGTTGCCAGATGATGTTCTGATTGACAGATGAACAAAGAGATTGTATTATTAAATGAACTGGTGTCTCACCCCTACAGCCATCATCATGTTATTATGTTGTGCTTGGGTTTTTTTAATTTATTCAGATAATAATATTATGTTTTACCACATACTCATAAAATTGGCGTCTTGGAATTACTGTTCTCCAAATCAAAGTGAGCAAGCTTGCAGTTTGCCACCATTTTTTCCCCTTTTTGTGGTAGCTGGACATAAATCCACCATAACTCTTAAAGCAATAACAACTTTTGATCCCAGGCCATGATCCCATTGATCCCAGCACAAAATGCCCTTTCACTGTTCTGAAAGTATCCCAAACTCCAGTGTTAGGACTGGACAGACAGGACTCAAAAAGCTCATAAAGAAAGAAATATCAAAATGTATTAAACAAAGCAACAAGCAGAAGGCAGCTGGTATTACCTACATTCTTTTTATTGACACAAGTTGTTTCTGCAACCACTCTGGATTATCTGTGTAATTCAAGTTATTTCTGCAGTAATTTGTGCAGTAGCTTTCTCTTTGAAGACTTTCTGCTCTCACACCAAATGTACTCATTAGGTTTTCCAACAGTTCTGAAAAACTTCTGGACATATTCCTGCAGGTGTAATTCATGACTATGAGGAGGGCTTGTACAAGCTACTGCTATAACCATCATGTTTAATAGCATTTAAAGGACACTCTTGAGCACAATTTGGGGAGCACAGGCATGAACTAGCACAGCACCAAAATTGTAAAGGGCTCACAAACACTTCTCCCTGACTTTGAAGGGTCTCACAGTCTGTAAGACATCACATTACAACAACAGTTTAACCTGGCTCTGCTAATGGAACCGCTCAGCAGGGGCTGGAGTCAGTACAGACATCAACATAACCAAGGCTGCTAAAAAAGGGACAAAGGAGAGGGACAAATATAAAAGTGTTCCAACACTCTTTGGAAAGCATGGTAAAGCAGTCCAATTTGACAGACACAAACACTGCATGTAGGTCAGTGCTACAGAGCTAAAAGATTTTTCTCCTCTTCCTACCTTTTGTTTGCTACTTATAAAACATAAATGTCTCTTAACACTGTATTATTTTCTCTTCCTTGCCTTCTGCCTTTTCATCTTGTCAAAGGCCCTATTAGCTTAATCAGCTCCTCTATCAATGTAATTAAAAGAGCCTAAAAATCCTGATTTCCCCTGCATTTCTTACTTGGTAGAAAAGCAGAACTGAAATAATTTAAATGAGAACTATGCACAATGATGTAATTGAAATGCCTTTCCCAAACTTCCATCTCCACACTGCCCACACAGAAGATTATCTCTCTGTGTACTCTCAGCAATGTAAAAGACATTTTACATATCATTAACTGTCATGAAGTCTTGCAGAAACACTGCATATGAACAAAAAGGAAGGGGAGAGAGAGCTTTCAATTTAATAAAGATATTCAACATGGACAGAATGTTAGCACTTGAAAAGTTCAGCACTTTGCAAGCAAATTACCCTGTGGTGTGTAATAACCTGAAGGCAGGCTTCAACCAGAATTAATTGTCAGGGTGGTTGCTGAGACCACTGCTTGGCTCACAGAGCTGCAGCACAGTCAGGAGAAGCAGAGGTCACACAGACTTTGAGAAATTGCCTCACTCATCTCTCAGCCCCAGAGCAGGACCATCTTTACTGATGCCATCATCCCAAGAGAGGTTTATCCAACCTGCTGTAAAACAACATTCTGCAACCCTTCCAAGTTGTGTCAGTGCTCACACCATCTAAATTACATCCTTTCACTGCAATTTAAGTATCACTCTTCCTACCCAAAGAGTGGTCTTAGAACAGCCTGTAAGCCACATTCTGTAGATTTAAAACTCAGGTATTTTCTCTTGCCTAGGCTGAACACTTGTGACTCTTTCTATTGCTCTGGACATTGTGTGTGCTAAGTTTCATTATTTTCTGCTGAACTTTCTCCAGGTGGCCAGTATGAATTCTAATACACAGAAATGGGTAGGTACTCTACATAAAAGAAAATTTTATCCTGTGTTTTATAGGCCATAATTTGGCTTGCACATCAATGTGTGATGCCCAATCTTTCTGCAGTGGAAAATTCTGTTGATTCATGTTCAGCTTTTATCCAGTACAATACCCAGATCCTTTCCTAAGGAACAGCTGCAGAAGCTGTTTTTATTCTCATTTTATGTTTCTGCAGCTGCATTTTTTCCCAAATGTAGCACTTCCACATGCCCATAGGGAGCCATCACTTGCTCTACCTTCAAACCACTTCTATAATTCTAAGCATCACTTTGAAACCACATCTTGTCCTTCAGCATGCCTGGAGCACCTCTCAGCTTTATGTCTCCTGCAGGTGTAACTGGCAAATCCATCTGCTGCATCAAGGTCCTTGAATAAAATATTTAACAGGTATAAGCCAGGAAATATTCTGCTCTATATCACTGGTTTTAAAAAGGTTTTTTTGGTTTGTATGTGTGGGGCTTTTTTGTTTTGTTTTGTTTTTTGTTTGGGGTTTTTTGGGCTTTGTTTTCTTGAGGTTTTTTTTGACAGTGAAATATCCATGCTGAGAACAGAGCTTTACAATTTTCCAGGCAGGTCTGCAATCACACTGGCAGAATTTATTCCAGGGCACAGCTACCCTAATTTGTCAGCCTATTAGAAAGGAACAAGAGAGAATATCAAAAGGTTAACTTCAGCCAAGTTATAAGACAGCAACCAATCCTCCTCTGTCACCTGTCAAAGGCGGAAATTAAATTGGTTTTGACATTACTTGTTCTTGAGCCAGCTCTTACTCCTCATCCTGTCACCTTTTCTTGGCTTTCAAACAACACAGCTACCGTTTGTTTCAGTGTTTTTAGAGAAATTAGAGGTACTGTGGCAGGGTCAACAAATCCCTTTTTCTCTTCTCCATTTTTAAAGAGCAGCATTGTGTTTGCTGTTCTCCATGCTGTCACCTCACTCGCACCCCATCACTTCTGAAAGGCACAGCACTGACATTATCCCAGGAACTGCCTGAGGCAAAGTACAGGGAGCTCAGCCAGCCCCTACTGATTTAAAATCATTTCAAAAATCAAACAAGTAAACATTTTTTGTCTTACCAGGCGAGACACTGTCCTTTGGATGTGCCCCACTGGATGCAGAGGAGGTTAAGGCATCTACTTAAAAATGGATGCAACCTTCTAAAGCTCAAGTTTGAAGACACAAATCCTAAACTCCATGCTCTGCTGTGTTAATTTTTCACTAACTGTCTATGTAACCAAAGTCTTGACAGAATTGGCGATTTGGGTTCACTTCCTGAAACACTTTACCCTTTATGATCCTGTTAGTTTGAAGGTCTGTTAAAAAAAATTCAATTCATTTCTCTTTTTATTGCATTTCTTTCTTACATCATCCAGTCCTTACACCAGAATACATAACTGAGTTTTGTTGCCCGACACATTTCTCCTTTCCTTCATGGCTGTCTTACCAAATCAAGCTAAAAAATCCCGTATTACCAAACTGATCTTTCCTTCATGGTTACCTCAACAAATCAAGCAAAAAAATCCCATATTACCAAGCTTATCTTTCCTTCATGGTTATCTTATCAAATCAAGCAAAAAAAAAAAAAAAGGCCATATCACCAAACTAATCAAGTGAATTATTCTTCCAAGTCTTTGGAAGACAAGCTCATTGAAACTGGCTTGGAACTGGGAGAGAATGCAGCAAATAAAAGCCCCAGCTAAGCCTCTCCCCTTGTGTACTCTCTGTAAGGGGATGTACAATGGTAGCACAAAATCACTGCCAGGGCTGTAAGCTCCACACGTGGTGGTTTAGGGCAAATTTGGGAGAAAACCTCCAAAGGGGGCCCCTCCAGAAAGCAAACCCACATGGTCCCTACCCCCAGCAGGTTTGGGAGGGATTTCTCAGAGAGAAGTGGAAAGAACCTGTTTATTTAACAGGCACAGCACCCCCAGCACACAAAATGAACAATACAGGATGACACCACTCTTTCACCACTCTGAAAAAGATGACAAATTCAGAAAGTCTCTCTTGGGGGTGGTCGCTCTGTTCTCAGTCCCTCTGGTCCTGGGGCAGCTGCTGCAGCCACAAGGTGCAAACTCTCGGTGTTCCCAGGTCCCGGTCCGGAGCAGGCTCGAGTAGGTCCAAAAAAGGGAAAGGAGAAACAGTCCAGGGAAAAATTCGGACTGCTTAGTTAAACTAAATAATGAGCGGAAACAAAAGCAAGAGCGAAGCAGGAGCAAAGCAGAAGCAAGAGAAAAGCAAAAAGCCAAGCAACAAGCGAAAGCGGCACCATGTACTGCCCCGTGTCTGTGTCCCACCAGCTGTGGGGGAGCGGCTGATAGCAAAACCAAAGTAAAACTTTCACTCTTCAGAGCCAGTCTTGAAGGCACAGAACATGATATCCAGCATAAACAGAACACACAGATGGGGATACAAACATCCTAACGTCACCTTAGGACGTTGACATGTGGTGACAGGCGCTGACACCCCCAATTTGGGCTCTGCAGCCCCAAATTGGGAACCCCCCCAATCTGGGATACCCCACCAAATTGGATGCTCACTTAAAATTGAGTGTTGAGCTCCTAAATAGACAATGACCACCCTAAAATAGAGTGGTGACCCTCCTAAATTGTGAGTTGACCCCTTCAGTTGGGTGCTGACCCTGCAAAAATGGGGTGCTCACTTTCCAAATTGGGTTCTGACCCTGCAAACTTGACTGTTGGTCCCCCAAAATTGGGTGCTGACCATCAAACTTATGGTCTGATGCCCAAAAATGGATGTTGACCTCTAAGACCTGGGATCTTAAGGTCCTGATCTCCTATGTTTAGGTTCTGATCCATAAAATTGTGTGCTGAACCCCCCCCAAATTGGTACTGACACTTTAAATTGGGTGTAAAATCCCTAAATTTTTCACCAAACCCCCAAAATTGGGTCCTGACCTCTCTAAATTGTCTCCTGCCCAAATCGTGTCCCGCCTTTCCAAAATTAGATCCCCGCTCCCCAGACCGGGTCCTGCCCCCCACAAATCAGGGTCCCCCCGTGTCAATGGTCACACCCGTGGTGACGCAGCCTCGGTGACACCCAGGGGAGATGGCGGGGCCGTGCGCCACCGGGAAGGTGCTGGATGCCATCGGGAGTGGGGGCGGAGTCACCGCCGGAGCTGTCGGGATGGTGGTGGCTGCTGGAGCCACAAGGTGGGTTGGAGCATTCCCAGGGCCTGTCCCCATGTCCCCAACGTCCCTGATGTCACCGTGTCCCTGTGTCCCCACAGTGTGCTGTTTTCTGGCTGCCGGGGGTCTCTCTTCATGCTGTTGATGGTGCGTCTCTGTCAGAGCCTGAGCCTGCAGCTTTTTTCCCACCTAGTGCACCAAGACCTGGACTTCTTCCAGGGAACACCAGCAGGTAACGGGGCACTGTCCACCCCCATCCCACCCGACCCATCCCATCCCATCCCATCCCATCCCATCCCATCCCATCCCATCCCATCCCATCCCATCTGTCTGTTATCCCATCCCACCACTCCATCCCCATCATTCCCATTCCCACCATCCCATCCAATTCCATCCTATGCCATCTTCCTGGCTTCATTCTACTCCAGTGTTCCATCCTGTCCCCATCCCACTTTCCCATTCTAGCCACTGTTCTGTCCCCATTATTCTCACTCCCGTGCCTCCACCCTGTTGCGTATCCCCAGCTGCCTCTCACCATCCCATCACCCCATCCCACCATTTCCTTTCCCACCATCCCATCTCCCCTGTCCCACCCCATTCCACCCTGACCATCTCCACAGCCATTCCCATCATCCCATCCCACTGCTCCCCATCCCATCATTCCCATCCCAAATGGGATCATCCAGGATGGGATCATGGTCTCACCCACCACTATCCCAACCTCTTTTCCCACCCTACAGCTGAGCTCCTGGCTCAGTTTTCCATGGAAGTGCCACAGGTGTGCAGGGCAGCACCGAGTGGAGCCAACCAGCTGCTGCGGAGCCTGGTGATGGCCCTGGTGGTGGGGGGGTTCATGGTGGGGCTGGCACCGGGGCTGGCACTGCTGGCACTGCTGGAGGTGCCCCTTGGAATCGCCACCCGCCGCATCCAGAGCACCCGCAAACAGGTCAGGAGTGGGAGGGGGACAGAGGTGGGATAAGGGGGTGGGAATGGTGGAGCTGGGATGGGGGCTAGGGGAATGGGATGGTGGGAATGGGATGGGATGGGATCAGTGGGATCAATGGGATGGGATGGGATGGGACGGGATGGGATGGGATGGGATGGGATGGGATGGGATGGGATGGGATGGGATGGGATGGGATGGACTGGGACGGGACGGGACGGGACGGGACGGGATGGGACGGGACGGGATGGGACGGGACGGGATGGGATGGGATGGGATGGGATGGGATGGGATGGGATGGGATGGGCTGGGTCGGGCTGAAAGGGCCGGGCTGGAAGGGCTGGACTGACCTGACCCAACCTGACCTGTGGTGGCTGCTCTGGTGCCAGCCCCACGGACTCAGCTCCTGCCTTGTCCTGCCCAGGGATGGTTTGGCCCCAGGAGCAGCAGAACCATGGACAGCTGCTCCCAGGGTTTGTGTGTGTGATCCCAAAGTTCATCTTGCCACCGGATAAATAATTTCATTTCCTGCCAGTGCCCACAGGGTGGTTTCTTGTTCTTGCATTAGTACAGAAAAGTAACTGAAGCATCCTTTTCACCTACACAGTATCAATCATTCAATAACTTCCTGTTCAGTGTCCTTCCAAAAAATCACAGAGCCTCACTCTTCTATTACCTGGTCACATCTATTATATTTCATTTAGGAGAGTTTGAGTGGATTAATGAACACCTACCATTTAGCTTTCTGCAGCCTCATAATGCTTTTCCTCTGATTTCACATCTCCTGCCTCTGTAAAACCTTATTTACATTGCTGTGTGCACAGCAGATGTCCTCAGTGATGACTTGATCTTTCCTCCTAAAGCTCTGTGTGCAGGATATGTCAAATTGTATTTTTAAATGTAGATTATCTTGTACTTTCACAGATTGAATTTTATGTTGCTAAGTTACCTATTTTTTCTAGTTTGAGGTTATTATTTTATTATTTTTTTTCCTTTTGCCTGCCTTGTCCTCTTTCCTGATTGACCTACATAACACCCTGTTATCAGCAGGTTTTTCTGCCCTGCCCTTTACCAGGTCACCAGCACAGCCAGCAGTGCCAGCCCCAGCTCTGGGCTCTCAGCTGGAGTCTCCTCCCTGGAGCAGCAGCTCCTGTGTTTGTGTGCCCGCTGTGCCTGCAGTTTGTCACACATCAATCCCAGTGCTCGGGCTGCTCTCAGGTGCCCAGGGTGGGCTGTTGGGCTGGGCTCAGTGTTCCCTGCGGGCCACATCCAGCTCAGATATTCTGTGATGCCACAGCTCCTGAGCAGTTACTCACAGCAGTGTCTGACCCTGGAGTGTCCTTGTGGAACCGACATCCAGATTTCCACCCTCACCTCCCATCACCTTTGGGCTCCAGCACTCCCCGAGGTCACTGCTGCCCCAGCACAGCCCAGGTTCCTCAGCCCCTCTGCCTGCTGGCAGCCTGGGCAGGGCGTGCTGCCCATGGGCTTCCCCCTGGATGTAATGAGCTGCAGGAATGTGCATCGTTTGGGTTAAAAACCTCCCAGGCTCCCCCGGAGCAGAGCAGCCACAGCCACTGCTGCTCCTCATGCTGCCCCTGCGGGTGCCCAGAGCTCTGCAGAGCCTCAGGGCTCTGGGGGCCCAGGCTGGGTTGGGGGGACACATCCAGCAGGGAGCATCCCCTCGGGGCAGGGGGACACATTCCCTCGGGCATCCCCTCGGGCAGGGGGACACGGAGCGTCCCCTCGGCATCCCCGTGGGGCTGGGGGTCACATCCCTGCAGGGAGCGTCCCCTCGGGGCAGGGGGACACATTCCCTCGGGCATCCCCTCGGGCAGGGGGACACGGAGCGTCCCCTCGGGGCCGCATCCCGGCGGGGCCGAGCCCGGCGCGGCGCTCCCGGAGCAGCGATCAGAGCCGGCGGGCTCAGCAGCCAGATGGGCACAGCCCCTCCTCGGCGAGGATCAGCGCAGCGCCAGAGGCCACTTTCCCTGAAGGAGTAAATGCAGAGGGCCAGGAGACTGGAGAATCAAATCCCGGATTAGCCAGCTGCCACACTGACCCAGTGCAGGGAAGGGCTGCTCTGCAGCTCCTCCAGCCTGGAACGGGAACTCTTCCTGGGAATGCTTCCCTGTCCAAGATGTAGCACATGGCGCACCGGTGCTCTTCCTCATCATCTGCACATCTGAGGGGAGATTCCTGCAGGGGAGGCTTCCCCGAGAGGAGGCGTCAGCCAGGAGAGGCCACTTGGGAATGAGTCCCTTGGCCTCAGAGGTGAATGCCAGCAAGTCACTTTTAGTGCCCCCATGGAGAGCACAAGCAGAGGCAGCTGTTGAAGTTCCTCTTTCCCCCCCTTTTTTTTTGGGTTTTTTTTTTTTTTGGTTTTTTTTTGTTGTTGTTTGTTTTTTGTTTTGTTTTTGTTTTGGTGGGGTTTTTTTGTTTGTTTGTTTTTTGGGTTTTTTTTTGGTTTTTTTTTTTGTTTTTGTTAGTCTTGGTAAAAAAATGGTTATAGATTTCTTTATAGAGTTCTTGTGTTGAAAATAAGATTTTCCCAGAGAAATGCATCAGAGAATCCCAGACTGGTTTGGGTTGGAAGGGACCCCAAATCCCCCCCAGTGCCACCCCAGCCATGGCAGGGACACCTCCCACTGTCCCAGGTGCTCCAGCCCCAGTGTCCAGCCTGGCCTTGGGCACTTGGATGGGGCAGCCACAGCTCCATCCTGGCTGCACCACAGCACCACAGCCTGGGGTGCTTGCACTGGAAATGTCCAAGTGAGGGTGAAGCCTTTTCTTCCCCCAGGCTCTGGGTCTGCCAGGGTGCAGGGAGACCTCACTCCTCCTGCTGATTTATTCCGTGAAGCTGCAGGGCAGAGCTATCTGCACGCCAGGCAAGCTCACTCCAGAGGTCCATGCAGCATTTCAGATCAAATCAGCTTTGAACAATCAGATTACAGCCGCAAAGCCCCCAGCCCGTGCAGGTGGTGCGTGCAGAGCCCTCCTGGCAGAGCTGCCCTGGCCAAGGGCAGCAGCACGGGGTCCCCTCTGTGCCCGGGGGGCCTGGGGGGCCTGGGGGCCGTGCCTCTGTACCCCCGTGGGCACAGGCTCTGAGTTCTTTCCTATGAGCCTGCAGCCCTGCCTTCCCACCTGTTGCTCAGTCCCTCCTCTGGAAGCAGGAGCTTTGCTCTGCCAGGTTGGGCAGGGTTCCTGGCTCAGCAGCTGGGAGGACATTTTGCTTCCAGTGTTTTATTCAGTCATCTTCCAGGGGCTGTTTTGGTTATAAAATCCTTTTTATAATGGGTCTTTTCTGTAGAGCTGGAAATATTTATTTAGCCAGTGCCTAAAGGGGCTCTGAGAGAGCTGGAGAGGGGCTTTGGACTGGAGAAGGGGGAATGGCTCCCCCAGCCATGCTGGGATGCTCCTGCTCTCCTCCTAAAGCACTGTTTGTGTTAATTCATGCTGTTGTTGCTCTGTGTTTACTGTTGTATTTCTGGGCTGAGTCAGTAACGGGGCAGAGGTGGGCTGGCATCGGGAGGAGACTGGCAGCAAGTGTCACAAAAAGGTCATTTAAACCAGGATATTTAATAATGAAAAATCAGGTCTGAAATAATCTGATCCTCAGTTTTCCAGGCTGCAGGAACAGCTCTTCACTGATGGACATCTCCCAGCTGTTTGCATTTGGGAGATTAACCATTTTCCATTCAAATTCTTGTCTGTTGCTGGCAAATGTCAATTTTTATCTGGATTTAGAGCTGGGCACACACCTACTGAGAAGTAAAACACACTGTCAAATGGAAATGTAATTTTTGGACAGTCTGGGTCAGCCTAAAGAAAGGTTCCTACGCCCATCAGTGTCTTGTTCTGCTGCCCAGTTCCTCACAGCTGAATTGAATGATGATGAATCAGTCTGGAAATTAACCTTAATTCTGAAACCCAAAGCACAGTGGTTTTGTTGCCACTGTTGAGTCTGTTATTTTTCAAGCTCATTTATAAATTGAATAAATCCAAGAACTGAAAATCTTTTATAAGAGTGTAGCAATTAAATACTGCCTTTTCCATCCTCAAATCCAGCTGTGTTGTGTGTTGGTGCCGAGAGGGTTGGAGAGGTAGCATTAAATAGTTATTTAGGGATGTTAATAACATGCTTAAAATGTTTCCATCAAGTGCCTTTGGATGGTGCGATGCCATCTGTGTTACAGTTGATTTAGTTAATTACACAGGCATGGATTCCTTGGGAGAAGGGATGGCATTGCTCTAACAGCTTGTTTGTGAGCAAGAGGAGGCAGTGACACGCTATTAAACTCGTGGAATTGGGTCTGAAATATATTCCTCACTAACAGCCCTCCCCAAATTACTGCTGCAGCTTAACAGATCGTTTGGATGGGTGTGTTATTGGAGCTTATTGCAGAAACTCCAATGGACTTTTGTACCTTAAATATTGGGGGTTATCTGAGAAAAAGGGGAAATTGCTTTCCTACCCAGTCACCTGTTTTAATTAATTATTGCTCTTTCTGCAAATTAGCCCTAAGGGCTGTACAATTAAGCAGGTGTCCTGCTGTAAAATGTAGCTGCTGGGATTTACAGCAGTTGTGCCTGCCGGTGCTGTGTTCAGGGACTGAGCTGGGACCCTCAGGATCACCCAGCGCAGCCCTGGCCCTGCCCAGACACCCCAAACCCCACCTGGGCACACCTGGCAGTGCTGTCCAAGCTCTCCTGGAGCTCTGGCAGCCTCGGGGCTGTGCCAGCACCCTCTGGGTTGAGCCTTTCCCCAAAATCCATCCAAACCGCCTAGCACAGCTCCAGGTGCTCCCTGTAAACCATAATCAGCTTCATAATTGGCACCCAAACATGGCTTGCACCTGGAACAAAACCCAAAAAACCTGTGTGAGAGTTGTGCTGAGGAACCAGAGGGTGGGATCCCATCCCTGGGTGTGGCACAAACAGGGAACTTCACACACAGGGGGAGGCTGCAAGTGTAGAGCTCACAAAGGACACGATCCACCCATCAAGGAGTTAAAGCCAACAACGGTGCAAGCATTAATCTTTGAGGAAAAATCCAGGTCAGTGGGGATTTGACATGTGTCTGTTGCAGCTGCTGCTGGAATCGATCTAATCCTCAGCCAAACTTCGGCTGGACCTCCATCTGCAGGGATGGCAGGCCTGGGGGCTGAGGGGCAGGGTAATCTTGAATTTAAAGCAGATATTATTTCATGAAAGGTAGGTTTCAGAGCCCACTTCACACTGGGAAGCATTGCTTGGTGATTTATTTCCCTTCTGGAAATGGAGACTTGCTCTACAGCTGTGGGTACCAGGGTGTGCTCCCTTGGCAGTGTGGGGAGCCTGCAGCTCTCTCAGCAACAGCAAGGACAGTCAGATGGGCCTCTGTGCAGGTCTGGCTTGGGTCACTAAAAAATAATTTTAAAACTTATTTTAAATTTAAAATAACTAAAAAAAATAATTTTATCAAATTAGTTTCAATCTAAACAGCACAGAGAAAAAAATCCTCATAGAACATCCAGGGAAGGGAATGGAGCTGAGAAGGGGCTGGAGAACTCCTGAGGGAGCTGGGAAGGGCCCAGCCTGGAGCAAAGGAGGCTCAGGGTGGGCACAGCAGGAATTTCCCCATGGAAAGGGGGCTCAGGCACTGCCCAGGGAGGGTTGCAGTGCCC
>JAWWMS010000001.1:107204903-107236568 GCA_035048045.1 Chlorospingus semifuscus | reverse complement strand
TCACAGCTGCACCTGTTGCATTCCACAGCAGCAGATAACCATTGTTTACATTTTGTTCCTGAGGCCTCTCAGCTTCTTAGGAGGAAAAATCCTAAGGAAAGGGTTTTTCATAAAAGATGTCTGCGACACAGGGGAATCCGTCATGTTTAAAATAATTTATTTACAAACAGGAGGCAAGGAGTGGGAAGAATGACACAATAGGGTGGCAACCTTTTTCTTTTGTTTTGCTCATGATTGGGTAAATATGGTTTACCTTCCTGGCTGAGTATTCAGCCAGAAAAGAAGACACTTCCCAGGGCAAGAACAGAAAGAAAATTCAGTGCGTCAGTTTGCCAAATCAAAGAAACCAAACAGATCTGAATCAAAGAATGAATGAAGGAAAAATACTTCTGCTATTGTTAAGCAAATAGCATCTGTGCAATGTTAAATCAGCCATGAAAATATGAGTTAGGGCTTGAGTCATCTCAGTCTTATTACTTAGTCACAGTGTGTGAAGGCAGCAATTCATTCAGCACTGAACTTTACCTTAATACGTGTAAGTTAATCCCTGCATCTTTGTAATTTCTGTGATGAAATGAAAGAGAAGGAGTAAACTGAGGTCTAGAATAGAATGGATTTATACACAGTTGTAAAAAAAGTTCTAATCTTGACCTTACACATTTTGCTTAATGCATAAATTATGAATTTAACCAAGACTCATCATTATGAAATTTAACTAAGACAAGAAAATGTATCAGTTTTTTACTTCTAAAAATCTGTAGCACCCTTTCCCCATGTTAAAATAGACATGGTGTTTTGGGAGCAGGAAAAAACTTGTTGCCATTGAATTCGTGTAGAAAATGAAAGCAAGTATAATGCCAGCAAGATTCCTAATTCTTCTTTCTGACTACCAGTGTTTCTTTACAATAGCAACACAGTTCAGGGGAAGATAAATTGATACATATTGTGCTATGACACGACTGCATTTGACACCAGGATCAGAGGAATGGAGCAGCTCACACAGGACAACCAAAAGCCCCTCTTCTTATACAGATCTGGTATATACACAGATCTGGTATATGAATAAACAACCTTTATACATCATCCTTAAGTTCCCTGTCACCTGTTCACTGGGTTTTGAGGCTGCAGCTACCATCAGGTATTGTGAGATCCCTGGGGCAGTGATCTCTACTGCAGCACTGTTACAGGTAGCTTCATCTGACATGAAACAGAAAATGCAGGGTAGAACAAGTGCACTATTTTCATTACTTAAAAAGATCCCTCATAAAAATATCTGTTTCTTTTAAATGCAGCAAGTGATTGACTGAAATATCAGCAGGTTTATTTGATTATTTTCCGCCAGCAGAATTTGCTCACCAAAAACCAGCAGCAGATATGTTGCACAGAAATGGATGATGGTTCTTCAAACACACAATAGAAATCTATTTGTATCTTCAAATTCAAATATTTTCATTAATTTGCTGAACTAAGAGTACTCCAAAGGAAGTGCCTTCACTTCTGCAAACATTTCATTTTGCAGAAAAACTCATGACTCATCTGAGCTTCAGTCCACTTGAAAAAAAAAATACATCTTTTATTGATTTTACTTTTTTCGTGAACAAACCAAAATGAAATTCTCTCTGAGCTCTGCAAGAGGGCTGCAGGAAGATTGGTGAGGAACTGCTGCAGAGTCAGAGGAGAGGGAAGTAGAATCTACAAGAGGAGCCATTTGGGAAAGCATCCACCAAACCAGTGAAACCACTCTGGGCTTGGGGAGAAGGTAACACAGAGCTGGTGTGTGAGTGCTTGGAATGAGGAAAGGTGGATGTGGAGTGTGTCTGCAGGAGATGAAAACCCCTATTCTTCATTATTTCAGCCTGTTTGATGCCTTTCTACCACAGCAGTGTGGTGTAGTAGCACTCATTTTACACTATTATTGACAGTGACTTTCTGTTTGATTTAACAGAGCAACTGGATTTGCATTTTAATGAAAAGGACTAAGTTTGATCTCCAGGCGTCCCAAAGGCCTGCATCCCATCATACATTATATCACTTCTCTCTCTAGAGGTGTGCAAAATCCTTAGGAGATTCACCTGTGCAGGGCAGAGGTGGAGATCAGGATGGTTTGGGGATTTTAGACTAGGTAATCATTAAAGGTCCCTTCTGATTCAAACCATGACTCTATTCCATGATTTCTCTAATTTCTTCTGACCTAATCATTCCAGTCCCTCTCTATAAGCAGCAGAGAGAGTTAGGCATTTCCAGGGCATGACTCACCTCATCTTTCTTCACACAAACATTTCACAAAGGTCAGAGGAGCCCCTGTCTGGGAGCATCCATTTCTCTCCACTGACTGTGATGGGGATGAAGCACAACTGCCTCAAACACAGGCATGCAAAACATGTGAGCAAATGTGTCCTACTTCTCATTTCCAGCATAAAATGGGCTGCTCACAAGGACACTTGTCCAGACACCTACCAGAGGATATAAACAGATTAAACAGAGAATGGGATGAGCTTGGACTGTTGCCTTAATTTGTTTTACATTAAATACAATGCTACAATGTTTTTCACTACAAGCAGCAAATAAAGCTAACAGGTCTGTTAAATCTTCCATGAAATGCATCAGTGTGTTCCTCCAGAGTGTCTGCCTCAAAATGAATGTGGCCAGAAGGTCTGCATATATAAGAATAGAATTTTCCAAAATTCTTGTGGCAGGCAGGAAAAAGCCCCACAAAAATCTGGTTAGAAAATTCTATGTATTCTCACAGGTGACACTGCTGTCTGTCTGAAGCCCGGGTTATGCATCAGCAGTCAGAGCCCTGAGGATCCCTTCCAGCTGGGCACAGGAGGCAGTGGGCTATGTGGAGTTTCTTTCAGCTTCCCAAGGTGAGATTTGCAATAAAATGTCCATCCAGAACAGCCCAAAGTAGCAGAAGATGCTCTATGGGGAGCAGCCATGTGTAGTTCATTTCATGGCTGAGGAGCAGAGTTGGACCAGTGAGAGAGGAGCTGGGCTCTGCTGCTGGATCTCCTTAGGAGCCCAATGAACCCACAGAGCCCTCTCAGCAACAACCTGCATGGGCTGTCTGCCAGCAGCAGGCACAGCTCAGCATCCTTTTTCACTCACTGTATGACAAATAGAAGTGGCAGATTCCTCTGAGAACACTGGTATTCAAACCAGAGGAACATCTGGGATGGCTTTCATTGCCATTTTAAAGCTCTGCCTGTGCAGTGCAGCCCACCCAGTGCCTCAGATGGATGTCCCCTAGGCAAAGCCATGCAGCTGAAGCTGCCAGTGCTGAACAGACTGTCTGGCTTCTGTCTACTTCACACAAAAAGCAACCACAACTCTTTGGCAGCACAGTCTCCAAGAGTGGTCACTGAGCAGCAGCCAGGGACAGGGCTGGAGGAGTGAAGGTCAGAGCTGCACAAGGGATCACTGTGTGGGAAGTGCTCCAAACCAGGAGGAACTGGGGGCAGCTGCTAAAGATCACTTTAGAGAGCATGACAGGGAAGGCCAGATGTCCATTGCAGAAATGCCTGTGAGACCTGAGGCCTCGACCAGGCCTCAACCAAGTCTTTGCCAGCAATCTGAATTTTTCAAATAATTGACATCTAATATACACAATACTATGATAGTTTTTGATAACTCTAAGGAAAGGATCAGAAGCTTTCTCATTTACTCTTCTGGCTGATCTGCCAAGGCAATTCCATAATATAATAACAGTACAGGGTGCTGTGCAAACAGCAGGAAGATACAGAAGCTCTCAAGAAGCAGCTCCTACTCCAGCACAGACCTTTAATCATGTTTCTTCACTATAGGTTCCCTTTGTTGCCATACCATACACACCGTACACATCTCCCTCTTTCCAGCCAGTTATGTAATTCCAGGGGCATCAGAAGCAAAAGGGTTGAAGAACCTGGAAGTGAACTTCCAGACTGCCTGTCCATCCTAGGGTTACTTGTCCAAATTTCCAGAAGAACAGGTGTTGGGCACAGGCAGCTACTACTGGGTTACCAGCTTTTAGGTGAAATGGGAAAAAAGAAATTATTCAGGAGAAAGACTGCACAAAGCTGCATTCACAGGGTATTAATCACAACTTGACCTTTCTGCAGCATTTTTATACCTCCTTTTGGCCAAGATTTACTGCAGCCATCTGCATAATAAGTGTTTCAGCCTTTTAATTGCATTTGCAATACTGACAGCTTATGCCACTTGAAATTATATCAAAATTTGTCATTATGTGAGGGTCAAACTACTCAGTCATCAAGGTTTGAGACAGAAAGCACAGTGGATGGACACTTACAGTAGAAAATCTATGAAAAATCTTGCAGAACAGAACAAGTTCTCTGAGATGGTCAGTGTGCACAGAGAAGGCAACCAAAGTCTGCCAGCCCAGAAGGGGAGGTGGCCCCATGTCCTCATCTGGAAAGAACGCCTCCAGGATGGCTGGGACACAGTCAGGACCTCCCTATAGTTGTGTCTCTTGCCACTGGTGCTGCCTCTTGCTACCCCACAGCAGACATCCCATCACAACTTGACTGTAAAGCCAATTTCCTCCTTTACTAGTACAGGTTTTAAGTAGTAAAGATATACTTATGGAAGCCTGGTTAATAATTTTCAGTGTGAATAGGGCTGCATTTTTTCCAGTGATCCAGTGCTAGATACCCATGTTCCACAGCTGAGCATTTCTCCTCACATATCATGTGCAGCAGCTATGGTTTAATAGATGCCTTCAGGGAGTGCATGGGAGTGATAAGGACACAAATTTTAGCTTGGGACTATTGAAAGGTTAATAAGATTTATCTATTCAATCACTGACTCACTCAGAGCAGAGATTTGGGGCAGGTTTTGTTATTTTCCCAGTCAGTGTAGCAGCTTTCTGCTGCACACAGCTCATGCTCTCAGCCTAGCAGGGATTCCTCTCAAAAGGATTCCTAAATGCACCTTGTCAGGGGCAGACTACCTTGTATTCCAAGATACTCTGACAAAAAAAGCCTCCTTACATGATAAATAGACATGATTATGAGAGAGAAAAAGGCTGATTTTTTTTGTGATTTATGCCATAATAGATCAAGCGATCTTTCCAGCCTGTTGGTTTTGGAACACTACACCACAGTGGATACTGCTCTGTGTTCCTACAAGCAGGGGAACAACCATTTGGGTTGGGGACAACCATTTGGGTCCCCTCAGAGAGTGAAGGGGAAGAACCCGTCAGGACTAGAAATCTGTTATTTCATGACTGAAGAATAAGCCTCTCTAGTTTTAAAAAAGTTTATGGTTTTGACTCTATCTACATCTTAAATCTTTGCTCTATGATTACTGCAGACCAGCAAGTTCAAACACACTATTCCTCTTTAACTTAAAGTCCCTAAAGGAATGTTTCCAGAAAGCAGAGTAAATAACCACAAACAAAAAAGACATCATAACAAAAACACTTTCTAACCATCCTAAGTGAATAGTCAATAGCAACTCTTACCTTTACCACTTGTGAAAATCAGTGATATTCCAACTCTCAGCAATTAAGCTTTTGTTTGTGTGTGTGTGCACAATGCCCCTAAGCAATTGTTCCTTTCTTGTGAATGATATTTCTGGAATTCTTCAGGAAACAAAACCAAACCTGTAAGTCACAGCTTTTTCTGCTATGTCAGGCTTTCAGCTGTTCAACGTCTTAAAAATATTTCAATTTTTATTCAGCTCACTTGGCAGTATGAAAAGATTTTTAAAATACAAAACCATAAATCTCGTTTTCCACAGGATTTCTGTTCCATTCAACAATCAGGAAAGATAATGGCAAGGCAGCTGCCCAAAATTTCTTCCAAGTTCCACCATTCAGCACAAAGCCCATGTCTCATTAGTGGAGGTTTTATATCTTACTTGTACACACGTGTCCATGTGTACAAACACGGATCTTTATATACCAATTTTGATATATAAATTTTTATTTAGAAAACTAAAATCCTGTAAGTTAAAAGCAGATCAGGAAGGGAAACATTTTGGAAATCAAAATATCTTGGTGTCTGACACTCCAGTTACAGACAGTCTGATTTTTCAAGTGTATAGTGTATCCATAATCCCACATTATTTTCAAGAAACTCATGGATACACAGCAGTTTAAGTGTCATGCCCTGAAGTACAAAATTCCTTACCTGGTTATAGGGAACAGAAATCCTTCACTCATTCTCTTCTTCCCTTTCAAATACTTCTCTCTCCAAAAAGCCACAAAACCTATTTTTTTTAAGGGGGAACCCCCCCATATTTATCTTTTACATATTTTTAAATATATGCACACCAGTGCAGAACTGTAGAGCCATGACTGTGTTTAACAAAAAGTGATTGTGAACAGGAAAACTGATAAACTGGAAAACCAGTTACAAGTAATAAGATTATATTTCCATATTCCTATTCATCAGAGCATCTAAAATCAACTGGAAATCTGAAAGTCTTCTCTACAACATTCATTTACAAGCATCAGCACTATTCTAAACATAATAATTCCCATACAGAAGATTAGTAAAAGACATAGAAAGTCTGTCATGGAAGCTAAATGTCCTTTCCAGCTGTAAGACAGCCTCTTCTTAGAAGACACTACAGGATATATATTTCTATAAGCTTTTTCTCATGTAAGATTTTAAAAAGATGCAAAAATGAAACAAAAATGTTGAAGTCAGATAGAATGTTATTAGGGATGTATAATGTACCAGGAGAAGCAGAAAAATCCAGGAAAAGCCTACATTACAAACTGAAAATACAACAAGCTAAACACAACTAATGTAGCTTTGTCTTTGCCACACATTATTTACTGAATGAGAAGTACAGCCTTGTAAAGAACACACCTCAGGCCATTAAAAGCACATTGAAAGAATAAAATATCCTCCCCCAGTGTGAGGGGATTGTACTTAAAAGAGATCATTGAAGTTTCTCAACTGCTTCAAATTTACCTCAAAACCTATAGACCAAACCCAAAACAAGAGAGGCCAACCTGATCCCTTTATCGGCCTGTAATCTCTCTGTAGGGGTAATTCAGTGTTAAATACTTGTTGAAAATAATATATGAAGACAAGATTAATCTGTAATATTTAATCTGTTACTGAGAAAACTGCAAGGCATTTCTGAAATAATAGATCACCCTTAGAAAGGGCAGTTACTTCTCTTAAATAATGAGTCCTAGAAACTTCAAGCCATGTTTTAACAAACATATTCAGATTCTCAGCCTCTCTCTCCACTCCTTCATCTCTTGTATTTATAAATAAACTACCTGCAGCATTACTGCACAGCCTCTTAAAAAGAGAAGCACAGTACTTTACAAAACAATTCAGGATGGGAGATGGAAGAACTTTCTGGTTGAACTCAGCATTGTTCAGCTGCCGGTTTGATGGCACAACTCTGCAGTGCAGCTGTGCCAGCCCATAGGTCAAGCACAGCATGAACTGCAGCACTCACACAGAGAGCACAGGATGCTGAGCTGCTTGCACAGAGCATCCTCAGGAGGGTCTCCTGCCACAAGGAAACATGTGGTGCTCAAGCAGGGAGCACCTCTCCATTAACAACCATTACAAAATTTTAAGCTTTCCTTGAATTAAATTAGAGCTTGAGCACTTTGTTTTGGTGCATAGGGAGGGAAAGGGGTTGTAGGTTGAACTGTGCTTTTCTACAGAAAGGGTCAGCCTTTAGGTCATTGGATTTTCCAACCAAGACATTGCCAACTTTGATATGTTCTGTAATGTTACTCAATAGATTTGGCAAACTAATAAATAGACACACTATAAAAATGACTTCATTTCTCAACATTCCATTCTTCCTTTCTCAAGAGGAATTTTACCATCAGAGATGCAGAGCTGTCACATCTCATCCATAAGATTCACCCAACCTTTAGCTCCTTTATTGTTCAGTTTCCCCCACAGCAACCCAAGTGCTTTTCCCCAGCTGTTAACAAACACACCTGGTCAGTTCACCACACATCTGTCAGGTGAGGTAAGAAGAGGATAAAATCTGCTTTGCAGCACCACACTGAACACCTCTCCTGGTCTGTGGCCCACCAGGGAGCCCAATTCAGTCTCCCTGTGCAGATCCAACCCTTCCAAATAACCCAAAGTGCATGGGAAGCATCCATCCCACAGCTCAGGGCAGAGGTGTTCCCATGACACAGCAAGGGATACAAGTCTGCACATCAGAGGAAGAGAAACAAGAATTTTGGAGATTGTGTGGGCCAAGGATACCTTGCCCACATGTGAACAAAATCTGATTTCCCAGACTAAAATCTCCCTGGGATTCTTGGCAGATAAAGGAGAGGTTGTCTCTGTCTAATCACTGAGATGATCTCACATGTGGGATGTTCTCCTCAATTGTTTGTGAAGTGAGTAAGCCAGGATACTCAAAAAATATTCTGTTTAAATAAAAAAAAAAATAAAAAGCTTAATTACTTATACGCAGTCCAAATGTTTGGGAACAGGGATGTCCTACCCACAGAGGCAAAAGGAGAGGCACAATTAGACTTCCAGGTCTCTAGGTGTGGACTAAAATTGGTTTAATAAATGAATTCATTGCCCCTAGATGTACTAAGTGCAGACCTTATTGTTGTTACAAACTGAAGATTACTCATGACCTGCTGAGGAGACAAAGGGAAGATATGATTGAATATGAAGTACGTGAATGCTTTTAGATACTGGAACATTCCCTCCAGCCTGCAGAAGGAAGATTAGCTGACCACTTTGACACAGATTACTCAGACTTCCCATTTTCCTGCTGCCACAGAATTGGGTAAGGAGGATTTAGACTGTCAGATTCAACAGAATTCCGGGAATACATGATATTTCATTTTATATGTGCTCATATATATAATATCCCATGAAACCAGTCTCAAAATCCATACACCAATTTACCTACTCTGACATCTTTCTTCTATTGAGCTCTAAAATTTTCATCAGCTTTTCATATATTCACTTCTGCTGTAGCAGCAGGCAAAGCTCACTACAATTAATTTAAAGGCATTTAAAGGCAAATTTAGCAATACTTGGCTCTCTCCAACTCTTCAGTTGGATTGTGTCTCCTCAGTTATGTATTACAGAGATTTCTAAAATAAAAGTTCCATCTATACAAGTAATTTTCATGTATGTTTTTATAAAACCTCCAAATTCTTGGGAAGTTTCTTGAATGCTTTTGTTCTGTGATATTTTGTCATGCAAATTATCAGTTCACCTCTGCTCATGAGAGCTCCTAAACCCATGCAAAAATATGGAAAGGGAAAACCCTCCAAGAGGAGCAGCAGGCTGGTACAAAGAAGAAACCATTGCCACCCAACATATATAAATCACAGCAAATCTCTCAACTTCTCTCTGCTTCTGCTTGCAGCCAGCACAGGGAGAACTCCATCTCCTGGTCCAAGAGGTTATGCCAAGGAAAAACAGGGGCTTAATGAACGAATAAATGAATTGCTTTGCTTTGTCATAGGTGTACATAATTTCCATTTTCACAAATTCATACACAAGTCTTAGGACAGGGAGTTCAGATTTAAAAGGATAGGAAACATTTTCTGTCAGGGAACATTTTTTTGCAGATGTTGTTAAAATTTGTCTGGTTAAAACCATATTATAAGCTTGTGGAAGAAGGCATAGTTCATACAAGTTCAGTAAGTCTTGCAAAAGGTACCTAGTACATGAAAACAAACTTCCCAATGGTCAAATTCAGGAAATTTTGGAAGAATGTGGAGAAAAAAAACCCCAAAAATTAAGCAAAAACCAACCATAAGCACAAAATAAAATAAATACAAAGCAAAATATATACTATGTGCTCAAGGTATTGGGCAAACTGATCTATAAGAATTGCTGGTTATGCCACTTGCAGCGCATCCAAAAGAGTCAATTCCATCTGTTCTCACTCAGAATACATCTGAAGGGAGATTCTTTCAAGATTTCTATAACCATCTTTGTCATCCCTTAAACAAAGAAATTCAAACTTTGGGACAGCTGAGACTACTTGCTTAGTTAGCAGAAGGAACACTACACACCAAAACAATTCCTTTGATGACTTTCTCATCTAAACCAATACTAGAAATGGTGCAAAAGTTAATTAAACTGTAGATTGAGAGAACAAGGCACTGAAAGCTAAGACCAATACCCTGGGGTATCAGAATAGAAACATCTCAGTTTGGGAGGCTTCACAGAATTTAGAAAGCTGACTTTGATTTTTAGACTATCAGGTCTATTAATTGCAACAGTCCAGACATAAATGTAACTAAGGAAGCACAGGGGCATTGGTTTCATTTAAGTTTTGATTTATGGACAGTTGTGGGAAGGAAAAAGAAAGTATTCCTTGGTATTTGCTCCATTCTATCTGTACTTTCTGGCATAATGTAAATGCTCTTATGTTTTGGTGTCAGAAAGCAAGAAAAACTGCACTAGCACAGGTCATGAAATGTATCACAGTATTAATGGTTGTGAGCCTTAAACACTATTTTGCTGTTTTCCACCTGGATGACTTCTCTCCCTTTTTTTTTTTCCATTTTGTCACAGCTTCTCTCACCCTCACCCTACTTGAGGCACATAAATAATTAAAGTTTTCTAATATGGGGAAGGTGTAACAGTAGTCATTCGCAAAGTCATTCTGTCTTTAGTGCTCCACAGGAATAAAAGATTGAAGAGCAATTGTACCAGGGGTTGGAAAAGGGACTCTGAGGGTGAAAGAATTAGACCTGTGAAAAACTATCTGGTTTTGCTAGAGCTCAAAGCTATTATTTCCTTCATGTTTCAGCCATTGTGACTGCAACAATCATTCTGTTCACACTCAGTCTATACTAAAACCTACTCAAGCCAATCCAGTTTAGATGTTTTTCCAATGCAGAACTGCCACAAACCTTGGAAAGCCTAATTTGATTGTCAAGATTGACATTAAAATCTGTCCCTATGAACATGCACATCTCAGTTTTGGGTTTTCATTAAAGATTGAGAACTACCAGCCTCCAGTTCTGCTTCCAGCCTCCAGCAGATTTCCAGATGTGCAGGGGTTCCCACATATATGTCCATGTGTGAGGGAGTGAACCATTTAAATTCATGTCTGGAAGGACACCAAAAGGACTCTCCCCACCCATTGTGTCAGACAGAATTGCCCATGAGAAAAAAGATCCCAGCTTGAACTGCTTTAAATACAGAATCCAACCTGTAATATAAACTGATCGTCTCTGCTGAAGAAACTGAATTGTCATTATTTTGTTCATTTGGCTTCAGCTCCATTTTTAGTTTCCCTCAAACCCAACAGTTTTAATGCAATGTTGTGTTACAGCTGTTGGAGAAAAACCAAAAGGTCTCAGGTAGCCAGGGCACTGCAGCAAAACCAGCACAGCCCCTGAGCACGTTAAGGCATACTCTTCCTCTGGTAGGATCACTGGGAACGTTTTCACCCAAAAAGCACAATTTGTAAAATTTAAATTTATTTCTAACATCACAAGTACCACACAGCATTTCATTATGACACCATCATGACTATGTTGACCTTCTATTTACATTTTATTTTATGCCAGGGCTCAAAAACACAATGGGAGAAGTCAACCTCTGCTGCTGAGGATTGTATACTGCAGGGCACAAAACCCACAGATGGAAAGCCAAAATTGTGCTGTACCATACTGTGTATTTATCAAATCAACATCCTCAGATTCCATCAGGTATTAACTGGAGGTGCAGAAGTAATAAGCTGGGTGGATCAATGCAATGGGATCCCCTAAATAACGACAGAAATATGGTAATGTGTTAATAGTCAAATACTATGGTCACAGTCTCTTAATTTAAGGATGTAGACATTTTATAGTATAAAAAGTAATTACATTTGGCTAATCCAAAAACATTTGTTTGACTTGGGACTGACCAATTGAAAGAATCTCATTTTTAGATTGCTGTGCAGTTGGCCTATTTTCTTTTTGCACTATCCATAGGCACTGGTAAACAAAATACATCAAACCACAGGGAATGCATTTCCATGTTAGAGGTATTTTCCACTGTTATTTTTAGGTACTCTTTCAAAAGAGCAAGTTTCTGTCTATGCTTTAAAATGAACCACAAACTGATCAGTTATACAAGATCCTTCAAAACTCAACAGAAACCCACTGGGAGCAAAGACACTCTTCCTAAACCACAAACACAGGTTGCTAATTGTCGCTGGTCTCCTGCTTAGTCTTGTAACTGGATATTTTGTTATGAGAATTACTGATTAAACAACAAAAATCTTGCATTCCTGGCTGTGTGAGGCTCCCACATGATGATACATTATTCTATCCCTCTTGCCATTCCTCTGTTCCTTGAATGCCACAGTGAAAACCTTCAACCTGGTCTCATTCCCTCCCCATTAATAAAAGCCAGAATTTCAAAAGGGGATTTTTTGAGAATGCTAAAACTAAACTCAGTTTGAAAAAGTGCAAGTTTATACATGAGGTGTGGTCTGCTGCCAAGGAGAATCAGCAGAATTGTATCAAACCAGAAGGCAAGAGTATCAAAAAAGAATTGGAGTACTTTTAGCTTTTTGAGCCTTGGACAATCAAAAACACATGTGCTGCACACAGCATGTACAATAAACTATGCCACCATAACCCCCTTGTGCAATTAAAGTGCTCTCATTTCTGCTGAACTCATGGGGTTTTCATAGTTGAGATCAGCTGTTCATGTGCTGGGGATACACATTGACACACCCCAAACAAACCTGCAATCATCCATGACATGCTGTCTGATGGCTGCTTTTGGTATCAAACCAAATATGATATTGCACAGATTTAAAGTTCAGAAATAGTTATTGCTGTTAAACATTACTTTTTCACAGAGAAAGGTCAGAAGAAAAAAGCATTATTTGTGATATTGCTATGCATTGTAGGGTGGCCCACTGCAGACGCAGTGACCCTCTGAATCGATCTACAGTATGTTTAAAATTAATTTAATGAAATTATTCTGTCTTGAGTAACAGACCTGGCTCAGATCAATCCCATCAGAAACCAACATGTGAATGAGTGCAGAGGCTCAATGACTGAAATCCAGAACCTCCATGATCTGAGCAGGCACAGGAATGGCACAGAAGACACACTGCATTGCTCAGAGGGAAAATTTTTACAGGTCAATGGTCCAAGACTTCACCAAGCCTGATTCTGAATTCTTAACTGCTTTTACTCCCAAACACAGTCTTTTCATATTTGGAAACATGGTGTGGCAAACTAATATGAAAATGTTTTCACAAAATTAATCAGAAGTGAGTTCATAATTTCAATTCAAATACAAGGACTCTAACATTAATTATTTAGACACTTAATTGAGAAGATGCACTTTCAAAACTGGCCTACCACAAATCACGGTGATGTGTTTCTGCTCTCTTCCACAATAAAAGTGAAATGTCACTGGCAAGGTCATGGTTTAAAGGGATTTCATGGCAAACAGCAAATTCCTGCAAAGATGGAGGTTGTCTCAAAAAAGGTTCATAAGAAAAAACTTGATCAAGGGAATTGTACTTTATCATGGATGTTACCATTTAAATAAATTCATTATATATTCTCACAGTCTTGACCAAAACAAACCCCTGCTGAAGTAGATTCAGGAAAAAGAGGAAATCCAAAGAAATATTATTTCTAGTGCCCAATGCTGACAGCCCAGATAAGGAGAGAATGCCTGGTTAAATGAATAAACTCCATTCAGGTTCTGCATCTTCATCTAGGAAAGCCAAAGCCAAACAAGCACTCCCTAAAGGCAGCACAGGGTTTACAAACCCACAATTCCCACCCCTCTTCCAGGGCACTCCTCACTTTCCCTCACCAGCCAGGTGACACCTGTGTTTGCACAGGGTTCTCAAACTTCTCCACCTTTCTTTGCTGCCATCATTCCCCAGCAGAGACAAAATACCCAGGAGGAACAACCTTCTCCCTTATTCATTCTCAGTCTTACCTAATAAATCATTATTCTTCAGTGCATTAATCGCTGTTCTCCTCCTAACTGCTTCCTACTCATCCATATTGTTCTGACAGTGGGGGTTTCAAAGCTAGACAGAGTTAAGAACTACATTCCCATTAAAAACTCATTTTTCCCCTCTAAAACTTCACTTTGGTAGCAACAATAAAGAGAGCTCTAACCTGGATAAAGATGCCAACAGCTAATAGCCATTTTCACTACTGTAGCATCTGAATTTTAAAATATTTAAAAGGTTTAAAATGCATCTGTAGAATAAAGGAATAAAAATGCTCCTTGAGAGAACAAATATACTTGCACTTATACTCCCGAGCATGAGTAGAGTCAAGGAAGCTGTTTTAGAGTTGGCAACTGTGAAAAAAATTACAGAAAAAAGAGCTAGTTTAGAAAACACTGTTAGGAAAAGTGGCTTCTGCAAAGCAACATTTCCATGCAGATAGCTGTGTTGTTGGTTTTTTTTTACTATTAATCTTCAGTGCTAAACTCAAATATGTTTCAAACCTTTGAAACCAAACAGGCTTCAAGAACACTCACTTTCCTCGTATTTCTGTCTTCTGGATTCATTTAGACAGGATTAAAACTCTCCATTCCCCACAAATCTCATGTTCTTGGCTGTTGATGTTAACACACTCCATGATGCAGTTGTGCCATTGCTGCACTAATGCCTACAGTGAATGGGTGCTAATTCCTAGACCATATCTTTATTTAATTGAACATTTATTTAACTGAGGCCTTCCAAAATTGCATGTGTGTATAAACATCTGTTAATCTTGGCATTATTAGCCGACTTATTTTCTTAATGTTGTGAGAATGGGAATTTGCATCCTTATTTCCTCCATTTTTCTCTTCTCTGACTCACCAGGGATTTTGTGCAAAGATTCAGGAAAATGAATGAGGTTTTAGAACCAATAATAAGTAGAACTCTTCCTGAGACTGAGCTTCTCTCGAGCTCTGCAATGGCTGCAGAAGTAGGGAGGCAAGTTCAGATTCAAAGCATATAAAACTGCTCAAAAAGCCATCAGCTGTATCATGCAGTAACAGCAAACAAAAAATATCATCTCCAAGTGACAAATGGTTTGCTCTCAAACACCAGTTTTTCCCAGATATTCAATAGCAGAACCCTTGGAAGCAATGTTCCCATGGTCATGGACATTTGCTTCCACGTTATTCAGGTAACACTTGCAGGGTTTTTATCATACACATAAAAAAACCCCAAACCCAAACATCTCCTCCGAGCTCCGCTCCTGTTCAAGCCCTGGAAACACATTGGTGCTGTACACAATTCCTATATTTTCTCCACCTCAGTATATATTTTATAAATTATATAAAATCTTGGAGACCCCCATCCTGTGAAACGTTTGTCTCCCACCAGTGGATGCACTGCTACTTACAGAGCTTGCCAGGCACAGCTTGTGCAGGTGAAAGGTGGCAGAGTGATCCAAAAATCCCTGGAGCCCCAGGTCAGAGACACGATTGTGTCCAGCTGCATGCAGCTCACAAGTCAGCCCCACACAGAATGCAACCACTCCTAAACAGCACAGGCTGTGATGAAAGATAATCTCTCACATACCAAAAAAAAATAATTATATGTCAACAATGAGGGATGCCCCAGGTAATTTAAGTATTCCAGAGGCGCAGTTAAGTGAAGGTGCAGAGCAACTCCCTTCAAAATAAATAAAATGCTTATTTAAGGAGCTTCCTGTTAATACTCGTTTGTGGAATATAGTTCAAACCACAATGGAATTTTGTTTCATTTCTGATTCCATTTCTGTTTCTAAGCAATACAAAAAGCATACCCAGGGAAAAGTTACAAAGCAAATAAAAAGGTCTAGATTAGAGTAATTGAATACAGAAATTTCAGTGCAGGCAGAGAAAGATTTCAAAAAAAAAAAAAGCCAGACAAATTCAGTTCTCAAGCAATTGATTCTGTCCTGAAGCTGTGCTTCACCATATGGAAAGCTCCACAAAACAGAGTCAGTCAGTCACACCCAGGACAGACTAAGATATGAGTTTAAAACAGGTGTTGTTTTTTTTTTTTAACAGCAGACCCAGGGTGTTTGGAACAGAAAGAATACAGAAAGCTTCATTGTTATATAGTGTGTGTGTATATATATATATATATATATGTATGTCTTCCTTCAATATAAAGAGTTGAGAAAAGTTACTGTGAAATTCAAAGAAATACACACATAAGAGCTTCCTGTGCCTACCAAAAATTACCCCCTACCTACCACCCTTAGAACCAAATTCATGCTGGTGTTCAAGGTCTGTTCTTCCCACTGTGCTTGCCTATTCTGCTTTCCTGTGTTTCCAGGCTCTGGAGGAAGAGCCCCACGAGTGTGCTCATCCCTGCTATGAACAGTTTGATTAGAAGGCAGAGTAAATGTGGGCAAGGCAAAGGGCAATTAAACACTGGAAGCAGTGCTCAGTCACAGCACAGTCCTGCACTGCAGATGTCTTCAGCCATCATTCTAGCAAACAGATTCCCTCCTCCCTCCACCCCACAAGACCAAATGTCTCACTAAGAGATGGTAGTTAATCACCAGATATGAAATTTATCTCTCTTGGTAAGGAGACTTGGAGCATTATGCAATACAGACATGTCTTTGCAGACAGGCAAACAACTGGGTGACTACACCATCACACTGAAAATTGTTCAGTTAGATCCTTCATGCCTACTGTCTTTCCACTGTAAAAAATACATCTACAACCCAAAATTTACATAGAATTTTGGTTAAATATTTCTTCATCCATAAAGAACTTAAGATTTAAACTACCATAAAAAAGTCAAACATGCTACTATTTCTTAAGGGTAAACATAGTGCTGAAGGCTGCTCAGAAATGTTAACTTGTTAAATAACTTCCAATGTTTAAACACTTTGATAGTGCCTGGGAATTGTACCCACACCTGAGCCTTACAAACCACATTCCTCAAAGCTTACTCAGATCTATGAATAGCAACTCTCACCTTCAATAACTGCTTAGATGGAAAACAGAAACAAGGAGACCCCTGGATCTAATTGCACTTGGGGAATAATTTATATTAAAGATACACAGAAAAATATCTAGTGAAAGTCTAAGCATTGATGTCACAGAAACACAGAATGGCTTGGGTTGAAAGGGACCTAAAAGTTTATCCAGTTCCATCCCACCTGCCGTGGGAAGAGGCAGTTCCCACTGGATCAGGTCACTCAAAGCCCCACCCAACATGGCCTTCAACACTTCCAGGAATGGGTCATTCACAGTTTCTCTGGCAATCTGCTCCAGTACCTCACCAAGCTCATGGTGAAGAATTTATTTGTAATATTCAATCTAAATCAACCCTCTTTCAGCTTAAGGGCATTACCCCTTGTCCTATCATTATACGTCCTTGTCAAAAGCCCCCTCCAGCTTTCCTGTAGCCCCCTTTAGGTATTGAAAGGTGCTACAAGGACCCCCCAGAGCCTTCTCCAGGCTGAACAACCCCACCCCTCTCAGCCTGCCCTCATACCAGAGGTGATCCAGCCCCCTGATTATCTTTGTAGTCTCCTCTGAACTCCAGCAGGTTCAAGTTGTTCCCGTGCTGGGGCCCCAGAGCTGGATGCAGCACTGCAGGTGGGGTCTCACCAGAGCAGAGGGGCAAAATCCCCTCCCCAGACCTGCTGCCCCCACTGCTGATGGAGCCCAGGACACGTTTGGCTTTGTGGGATGCAAGGGCACGCAGCCAGGTCACACAGAGCTTGACATCCACCAAGACCCTAAGGTTCTCCTCGGGGCTGCTGTCAGTATTATTGAGCCCTTTTACATCAAGGAAGTTGGGAAGAAAAGGAAGGAGAATGCATGGAGAGAGTGCTCTCAGAGATGGTGGCGTTTTCCTGATTTTATGCCTAATCGAGGCAATAAGGGCTCATTATAATCACTTGTTCTGCCCTCCCCTACATAGAGCCCATATAATTTCCCCATACTAAGTCTTGCTAGAAATAAACCTGCCTTTAGAAAAACCATCCCTGACTTAGTTTTTTAGTGATGAAAACCTCTAAGAACTTATTAATCTAATGAATGTTTTTATTTTAAAAAACTTCCTTCCCCGCCTAGTCCCAAGATGTTCAAATTTCCAGCACTGGCTGTTCTTAAACCCTTTTTTTCTTCAGTAAGGAGGCCATTCCTCACCTCAACCTTTTTAGGCAAGAATCCAAACACTTCTTCCTTTTGGATCCACCAAAAAACAGCATATGCTCCAAGCATCTCTTCTGCAGGAGGCTTTAAAAGGCTTAATGGGCTGCACCTAGGACAAATCTCCCAGCTGAAGTGCACACAGCAAAACAGAAACACCTGTGCACTTCAGGAGTAATTGTCCCACCCGCTCTATTATCTCAGATTCATTGAAAGGGCTATTTGCCTGGCAGTCGCATTAAATATTTCCTGCCAAGACTTTCCAAAAATCACTAACTCTGGGGTGCAGAATCCCTTACTGTTCCCTTGCTATGACTCCACACTTGGAATACTGAAATGAGTGGTGGATAGCTGCATTCAGTAGCTATCCAGTATCCAAAACTACTGTGTAATTGGTTCTCAGCCTCCGTAATCTATTATTTTATTTGTATATCCATAAAATAAAAATGAAGTTATACATTATTGTATTTAAGAATAAGTATCCAAAACTACTGTGTAACTGGTTCTCAGCCTCCATAATTTATTCTTTTCTTTTTATAGCCATAAAATAAAATTGAAGTTATACATTATTGTATTTAAGAATAAATGAATACACTTTTTAAAGAAAGAAAAATAGAGGCAGCACCCGGCAAGAGCCGATCTTCACCTGGGTGCCCCAGAGCCTCTCACCTGCCCAGAGAACAACTGTGCGCCCGTTCTTTATCATCCCTCCCACGGCACAACAACCCCAGACGGCAAGACCTGCCTCCTGGGGTTTTCACGTTGTAGAAAGCATTGCTAAAAAATAAAACCCCTACCAAACACGCAGGCATCCCCTATCAGGTTACTAGCCCCGAAATACCCGGTCCCCGCAGGAGGAGCCGGAGCAGAGCAGCCCCGCTCCGGGCAGGGTGCCGGCGAGAGGGACCCCATCGGTACCTGCCGCAGGCTCGCTCCTCGGGCTCTGCTCTAGGAGTAAAGAAAAGAGGATAAAAGAGAACTAAACAAAAACACCCCCCTCAAACCAGTTGCTAATAAGAATGAAGGACTCACCAGGAACCTCGCAGGAGAGGAATATCACGTACGAGCAGCTGCCGTACCATCGCTGCCGTCGCCGCCGAGGGCTGCTGCTGCTGCCAGCTCGGCAGCGGGGCTGGCAGGTGAAGTCCCTCTGCCGCGGGCTCGGCTGCTGCCTCGGAGCAGCCCCGCACTCCGGCAGGGCACAGCCGGCTCGCAGCGACCCCGCGGGTGCAGCCCTGCCACGGGGAACCCGGTACAGCTCTGCCAGGGGCCAACCTGTCTCCTGTCCCCGCCCGCGGCACCGCTCCTCCCGCAGCCCGGGGCTCCGGGGCTGCCTCCAGCCCAGCCGACCCCGCCGGGAGCGGAGCCGCCTCCGCCTCGTCCCCCCGCACCTCTCCTGCTGCCGATCCCGCCCCGCGGCAGCGCTCCCGCAGCGCCTCTCGCCGGTTGGGAGCCGGGTCGGGATGCGGGAGCCGGGCCGGGGTGCGGGAGCCGGGCCGGGATGCGGGAGCCGGGCTGGGATGCGGGAGCCGGGCCGGGATGCGGGAGCCGGGCAGGGATGCGGGAGCCGGGGCCGCCGTCCCGACCTGCCGGGAGCGGGGCGGAGCAGCCGGAGCGGGGCCCGGCGGGAGCGCCTCCTCAGCGCATCTCTCCTCCCTTCTCCTCTTTCTCCCCTCTCCTCCTTCTCTTCCTTCTCCCCTCTCTTCCTTCTCCCCTCTCCTCCTTCCCCTCTCCCTTCCCGCTCCCCTTCGCCGCCCGCCCCGGGTGCCACCGCCGTCCCATGCAGGGGGGACAGTGCGGACCCCGGTCACGTCACCCCATCTCTCCGACAGCCTCGGGAAGGGTGCGGACCCCTTTAGTATCAACTCCCAGCTTTCAGCAGGGGGTTAGTAATACGGAACTGGCAGCTCAGGGGGCAATTCTGTGATTTATCAGAAAGGGAAAAAAACCTGGTATGTACTTTGTGGCTTTATGGTTTTTCAACCTTTATTCAACAACAGGTGTATCTGCACCAGGTGAGGGAAGCGTCCACAAGGTAAAATTGTATTTCAGAATATAATAAAAGGCACTTGTCACAGCTGTCCTCCTTACACCCATAGGCAGCACTTATTAAGCTTTATGACCATCACTTCCAATGGTTCAAGAGAGCTGGATTTATCAAGCAGCTACAAGTATTACACAATATTCCAAAATTCAAAAGCAAAACAGTGAAAACTGCATCTCGATTCATCCAGATGAATTGAGTGATTCATTTGCCCTCAGGTACCTGAAGAGCTCATATAGCAGGCACCTAAGAAAGATAAGGAAACCAATTTAGCACTTACATGCACTTTCTTACAAGTTAAAATACTATTCTGCAACTGGTGGAATAAACAGAGGTATGCCACATGAAAATAGTTGAGCCTTTCTTATTCATAGCTGTGAAATTATATCACTTTCAAAAAATTCTGATGCATACAACCAGAATCTCCTGCTCGGTTTTCACATAAAAAATTTAGCATGAAATTTGCAGTTTATGTACAACAGCAATGTAATGTTACTCATTACCCTCAAACTATTTTTTAAAAAATTGCTGGGTTTGTGTTACTTCAAATAATGCATGTGTTGCAAAAAAATATTATTGGGAGGTACAATATTTACTTGGCTAGTATATAAACACAGCACCTTTGAAGGATAATTTGAGTTTGCTACATGTTATACTCACAGCATTGTTTTTTGACTTGTTCAGGCAAAGCTATTGAAGGGACTTGCGTTAAATTAAATGCTAAGGTACATCCTCTGCCTGCAATTACTAGAATAACACATTGCTCTCCATAAGAGTGTGAATCATTATCTAAAAAGCACCCAAGTGAATATATTCTGTAATGCATGATTTAATCAAAAGTATTAAAACAACAACTCCAGATTCACATTGGGTTTTTTACAGTTTCATCTTATAAATGTAATTTGGGGGGTTGGTGAAAGGAAGGGCTGACAGCTGTTTGCACACCCAGAGCTCAGGTACAGCATTACCAACCAGACATCCAAGTACAAGGAGAATTTCTGAGGAACATCACAGAACTTTTGTGTTTCTCTTGGGACAGAAAGCAGCCACTCATAGAAACTGGAGGCCCCATAGAATTTAGGTAGCACTGCCCAGACCAGCTCATATTTATTAATCACCCTTTGTGATCCCTAACAAACCACATGAACCAAGGGATGTGTAAACCAGGATTACAGAAATCTGTGGCCTGTTTAGAACACAGATAAAGTGTTCTTGTTGCTATTTCTTTGGTGACTCCAATCTCCATAAACAACACTTGCACTGCTGAAAAGAATTAGCCAGCTATGGTCCCAGACTGCAGCTTTGTTGAGGATGAATTGCAGTGCTCGTGGCCCTTTTCCAGAGTACTGTGACAACTGTCTTGTCCTCTGGGACAGAAGTTTTGCAGTCAGTTTTCTTCTCTGGATACAGAACTACTAATTCCATGCGTCAGAAATCAAGGAACTTCACCATTTATTGATAGGCTGGTTCACACAGCCACAAATTCTTCCAAATGGGAAGAACTTGTGCAAATTATATGGAGTTCAGTTCAATAACATTTATGAACAAAACCTAGTTTACTTCCATTTCATGTAACATTGAGTGCTCTGCAAGCTTTATTTCTCTTCACCTTAATCTAATCTACCAGTAAATATCAGAAAAAAACAGGCTATTGATGCAATTCTCTAAACTTAAAGATTTTGAGGAAGAGATCACGTGCATAAAATAATTTTTGAAAAACACCCATAGAGATTCTTGATAAACACCAAGAGCTACTCTGGAACAGCTATTTACATTTTTCTCCTGGATAATACATGTGCTAGGAGCAGAATTTGGAAACAAAATTAAAAAAAAAAAAAGCCTTTGTGGAGAAAGCTGAGATATAAAGTTCTCACTGTCCAGTTGAGCACTCCCTGGGCTATTTTCCAAAAGTGTAATTGCAGTCATCATGGAGAAAGGAGTGTGCATTTTGCCAACTCTGTGCTCAAGGGGTTGTGCTATCACTTCCTGGAGGCATTCATAAAAAATAGAGACCTCAGAAGTACCTTCTAGCAGTCAAAAAATTAAGGAAGATATTTCAATGAAAGTGTCCTCTTTCTGTGTTTTTTTTTTTTTTTCAGTGGTTTGAGATCTCGTATGTTCTGCATTTTAAATTAAGGGCTTTTTGGCATTTCTGTAAAAAAGACTCTGATAAAATTTTAATGTGGCCTGTGATACTGATGTGCTGCTTTGCACTTCCAGCTAAAAGGGGAAAAACTTCAAATTTATGTTTGGAAGAAATGCCTGGTTTGCTGCACTAATTAATAAAAAGGCAAGATAATATTTCAAAAAGAAATACAATGCTTCAGGAGCAATAGAAACATGCTTCTTCAAACTATTCATCAGTTCACTCAGAGCTCCTTCTTGACAAAAGCCAATTTAATTTAACCAATGTTATTATGCCTGCTGAGTTAATTTTACTTAAAAATACAATTAATTTCATTTGAGACTGTTTCCTTCACAATTCCTTCTTGGTGAGTATGTGACATACAAGGTTTGCTGGAATTTGACATAGCCCCAACAACCTTCTTTTCAGTGTACATCATGAATCTTCGTGTGATCAGCACAACTGAGTGGAACTGTGATCCAGACCCACCTGCTCTTCTTAGGGCTTGAGTTTTGTCTTTGTAACAATGGCACTGGGCTGCAAGTCAGAGATTCTTATCCCTGAGCTGACTTGACCCACTGTTTTTACTTATATGACACAAAGAAGTTTTCTTATTGCAAAGCCAAGCTTCCTTCTGAGAGAAAAGTGGCATTTTCCAAGCTTCATTCCAGTTATTCACTGTCACCTCAGCTCTCTCTTCATCTCCATACTAAATAAGCATTGTCAAAACCAAGATGCAGGAAATATTGTACAAGAAGTATGAAGCCTCTTGTACAAGAGGGCAAATCTTTGCCAAGGTTTTCCTTAATGTTAGTTGCTACACCAACAGAAAAATTACATGTCACAGACTTAGAAATGAAAAAGGGAGAACTGGTGACATTAGCTCTTCTGAGACAAGGCCATTCCTGTTTCAGCCACTGAAAAGATTTAGAAAAGCAGGTATTTACAAAAAGCTTTTCAGAGTAATTACAGCATCTCCTGTTCCTTTTAAAGGAGAAGTCAAAAGCAGACACAGATATCAAATGCAGCAACACATTTGTACTTTCCTCACATCATAAAATGAGGAATCTATTTACTTTCTCCTGCTTTTCTTTAGTACATTTAAAAGAAAAAGAATAAGAGAAGACACTAATTAGTGCCTCACTGTGCTGTATGAAGCAGTATTTGAATTACTGCCTAGAATGGACTCATGCAAGCTAAGGAAATGCTCTTACAAACCCCATTACTGTGTGCACGATTTATTTAGACAATTATTTTGGTGTCAGCTATGTCATTTTTTGCACAAGAAAGAGCTGTGCAAAGTGAGTCAGAGCTGAGCTGTAGAATGAAGTGCTGCATGAAGAAGGTTCAGTAATATCCAAGTACCTGGTGTTCCATGATGAAAAATATTTCTCCAGGCAACACTGAAAAAAACACTGGAAGAACTTGAACATTTATGATGCACCTGCAAAGCATAGGCTGGGACCCAAACATATAATTACATCCTAAATGTACCAAAGTACTTTTATAGAATTACCATTTTACTTCAAAATTGCTAGCTACAATTTTACTAATTAGCAAATTAATCAGTAAAATAATTGTGTTTTTCATAAATATTTTATTGCAAATAATTTTAATGGCCTCTACAAATTTCAGAAATATTTAATGAAACCAGTTGATTTCCTACATATAAAATTTGTAAGATTCATCAAGAATACAGTTCAAGACACTTAAATATTAGTTGTCTTCTAAGTGTCAGTTCACAAGATCTAGGACTTTTTACAAGATGCAGAGGCAAAAAACCCCAGAACACCCCTAAAATGCCACACAATAGGGAAGGAAGAGAAACAGTCTTCTCTTAGCTCCCTAATTATTTTTTTTAACACATAATCTTAACATTTTTGCTGGACCCATGAAGAGTTATGGCATTTCTTCTAAGAAAATCTCCCTAAAACTCTGCAAGTTGACTACAGTTACTTTGCTGAAAAGGCAGACACAGACCCTTGGAGCCTTTCAATAATACATGGATTGCAAACATTTCTGGGGATTCAGGCAAAACTCTTCATCTTCCTCTGTTTTCTGCCACTGAACTACTCTAAAGCCAAGATATTTCACCAACGTCTTTGAATCATCCTGACTCACTGCAATACTTTGCAGAAAATGAGTCTTTAAAACTGCAGCATTTTATTGAATTAACATGGTGTACCAACTCTTTGATCCCCAAATTTGTCTTTCTATGGAATTACCCAGCTGCAAGCAAAGGTACTTGTTAACAACAGCAACAAACATTTAAGGCAGGCTTTATTCATCAATGCTTCTCATTCTGGTCAGAAACTGAAAGGACATTTTAGCTCAAACAAATTAGTTCAACTTGTCCTTGACAAGAAACCCTGCTTAGGAACAGAGAAGCTGCATTCTGCATTTAAAACAGGGTTTGGAAAAATAACTAGGGTGACAAACTTACATCTGCACAGCAAAAAGTACATCCATTTATTTTATACAGTAATTCTTCACCATTTAGAAAGCTCAATGAAATGGAAAAAGGCTCTAATTTGTTTTTATTTCATTTGCATGATGTTTTGCTAAATGCACTTTTCACATTAGTACTTTTATGAGGTGTTTAAGTGATTGCTAAGAGAAAAGCTGTGTACTTAAAGGGGCTCTGAGTAACCAGATCTAGTTGCAGGTGTCTCTGTCCCCAACAGGGGTTTGGAGCTGGATGGTCCTCAAGGTCCCTTCCCAGCCAAAACCATTCCATAATTCTGTGATTCTATCATCTTGAATCAAGTGCATCTTCAACATGGCTTAAGTGACTTATAAACACGGCCCAAATGTTGCCTTGAACACTTGTAGGGGATGTTAGTTACCCATGAAAGTCTCTGTCACTCCCCTCCTCAGCTGGACAGGGAGAGAAAATACAACAAAAGGCTCGTGGGTTGAGATGAGGACAGGGGTAGATCACTCACCAGTTACTGTCACAGGCAAAACAGTCTCCAGTTGGGGAAATTAATCTATTTCCAAACAAATCAGAGTAGGGTCATGAGAAACAAAACCAGATCTTAAAAATATCTTTCTCCCATTGATCCCTTTCACCAAGGCTTAAATTCACTCTGTAATTTGTCTATCTCCTCCCCTCCTGAGCAGCACAAGGCAGGGAATGGGGGCTGGACCACCCTGTCTGCTGGCACTGAGCCTTCACATCAGCTCAGCTTCTTGTGGTGTTTACTCCACTTTAAAAATAGCATGGGGTTTTTCCCAAACCACAAGAGAAAAATAAGATCACCAAAATGTAAGTGCATCCATGTAACATTCTTGCCAGTTCTTAATTCAACACCTAATGCTATGGCAGTTTGTGTCATGTATAACAAGAAAATGTCAGGAGTGCACCCCTATCCTGTAATGGTTATTTTCACCTCAGTTATGTAAATAATAGTGTAAAAGATAAGTGCTTGGTTGTGGTAAGGAGCCACATGTTTTATTTAACTTGCATGCAATTAAGGTCTTGCATTCCAGAAGGGGATAGCAATGTGCCTGCTTTTAATGCTGACACTGAAGCATTTCTAAATTTTAAAAGATTGAGATTAAGAGTGAGATCAAGATGCTTATATGCACAGCACACTATAACAAAATTCACAGGCTGGATGTTTTCAAACACAACCTTTTTCAAACACTCCTTATTTTCACTTAAATGTTTATACATCATGAAATCTGTCGTCTTCAAACACACATGTTGTGGGAGTATTTGGGCACAAGCTCCCAAAATTTATAATCTTACAACAGCATTATGATGACTGCTTGAATAACATTTAAAACAACACAATATTCCACGTATTTTAACATATTATCTAATATTATTTACCAGAAGCAAATGAAGAGTTACAAACATGTGAATAGGCAGCCTTGGTACATTTTGATGTTTGCACAATAAGATCACTGAAGGTAATTTTCTTTATCATACATGACTATTTACAGAAATCTTGACAAACAAAACAGTTGTCTCAGAAATCATCAAATTTCTGAGCCTTCATAGTCATATGAATATTCTCAATAAGACTTATCTTATTTCTGGTTCTCTGATTTGGGAGGTTACCCTTGTATTTAAGAAAATCAGATAAACTGAGGTTTCAGTATAGGGATCACACATTTTCCTGAACCATCTGTGGTGAATTTTGATTTGTAGGAGGAAGTAATTCAATACATTTTTAACAAAGAGATCTGGAGCTATTCTCAGTTGAAATCAGCCAATTTCTGGTTAAAAAAAAAAAAAAGTGTATAAACTCATGGAATTTATTTGCTTTATGGCAATTATTTTAAAATTTTGATCCCTAGAAATTCCCATTAAATTGCTTTGCACATTGCTTTGCTAATGGCTTTGGAAAAGTAAAATATATTCTATAGCACTCATTTATTCTACTTGGGAAATAAAATCTTTTCCAGCCACACATATAATCATCTATTGAGTTTCTGAATCCCAAGTTACAGCTATAATTGGTCCAAAAATGTTAATACACTATAATACTTTATCATAGATGTAAAAACTAGTAATATGTCCTAAATGCAGAGTGCCTTGCTTTGGTTAGATGTATTCTCATTTATTTATCTTATTGGAACAAAGATGTGACTTTCAGAAAAAATAAAACCAGCAATAGGATGGAGAATGCCTAGTCCTGTGATATGTGCTAGGTTTTTCCTCCAGCATTCTACTCCTGAGCTGTTCCTGCTGCTCCTGCTCTGTATTTATCCCATAATGAGGAAAATGACTGAAGTGGAGCAAATGATAAACAATGCATCTTCCTCTCCTGCTCTAAGAAAGTTGATAATCAAAGGCCTTCAAGTAATACCTGCCACCCTGCTGCCTTTTTGTGTCTCTAATTGCTGAGCATCACTGAATAAAGTGATGCTGACAGCCAGCAGCTTGGAGAAAAGTGCTGCTTTCAGCTGGGATGTGCAGAGGGAGCTGTGAGCTGCTGAGGCAGCAGCTTGGCTGATGGGCCCAGCCTTGGGCAGAGCTGGATCCATTTTCAGGGAAGCTGGAACCAGCTGTGCCTGATGTGGAGGCGGCTCCTGGTGTCTTCTCACAGAGCCCACCACTGCAGCCCCCCAGCCACTGCCCTCACATTCCCATGTAAACCCAGCACAGGAGGTTTGTGCCATGGTTTGGGACCTCTGTGCCAGCACAGAAGGGAACAAAGTGGGAAATCACATCCCTGTGTTAAGCCATGAACCCGTTGCTCTCTCCGTAGGCAAGAGTTTGCCGAGTTCCTAAAAGCAATGGAGAAATCTGTTCTCAAGGACCACCATCGGTATCAGCAACAAGCCTAAGACCCTTTACTTATTTCTTTAATACTAATATTTATGTTTGAAACCTGCAAAGATATAACAAGATGCATCACCAACTTTTCTTCTTTTGGTGCCAAGGTAAATAATGAAGACCTGGTTCCCAGAACAGCTCTTCTTCATATCCTTTCCTCCTTTTTTTATCTCCTCAGCTATAGTTTTGAAGATGTTAGAAGTTTATATGAAGAGAAAAGTCCTGAAAACATCCTTAAGGACAATTAGCAGCTTCTCCTGAGATAGTTCATTGCACTGGTTAGTCCCTGCCATGCACAGCAGCAATCAGTTCTTTTGACAATTTCTCTCTACATCTTGTTAGTGCCCTGTCCTACCTTCATCAAACCCTTTTCTTCTTCATTGCCACATTTGCTTGTTGCTGCCAGGTGGCTCTAGCTCCAGTGTGTGCATGCAGTGTGAATGAGTGCAAGTTGTTCTTATCATGGCTTGTTTTGTCCTGTCATGAAATCCACAACAAACATCTTGCCTTCAGTGAGCAGGTGAGCATCTCCCACATAAAGCATATCATTCAAATTCCTGCTGAAACTCTTAAGATCTGAAATGTCAGCATTTTCCATGAAGTAGAAATTTTAAATGTTGAACAGTTTTTATCCCAAGTGTTTGTACACATTGTACATCCCAGTATGTTTGTACAGTTTCCTGGACAAAAGGATAAGACATTGCTCCATCCACTTCCTACTAAAGCAAGTTTCAAAGCTTAGGAAGTGAAGGAGGCTGTGCTCTTCTCCGCCTCCAGCTCAGCAATTTCTGTTTGAGTTGTCATGTTGAGTAGCAATAATGTTTCTGACCTGATGTGTTAGAACCAAGAATTTTTTTAAACGATTCTTTAGTGGCCTATCAGCTCTTCAAAGAACTTCAAGCAAGTCACTGCACTAAGATTAAAACAACTCTCTGAAAAAAGAACCCAAACGCAAAACTCAGAAAAGCAAATAATTAAGACTTCTGCTGGGCTCAAGCACCCCTGATCTGGCCAGCAGAAGAGGTGCCATGTAGATTATCCCAAGGGTCCCTCTGATCCCCTCTTCCAAACCCTCTGGTACTGAGCAGTGAGCGTGTGGGAAGAGAGCAAGAACAAGAGCAGCACACTGTGATTCTTCCTCCAGCATCCAGCCACCTGTAGCTCAGCAACTAAGTCAGAAAAATTAAATAGAATTCTACTGCTTTTGTATTCCACAGTTTAATGTGGAGGTTTAAATGTTTGCTGCAATGTAAAGGATAAATGGAGACAGGAGGCAGACGATTTTAGCTGCTTTAGTATTCCCATTTTTTCCTGGCTGTGCTCAGGCAGCGTGGGATCTGCACAGCCTGCACAGACTGCCACCTCTCCAGAGCACCAAATCCTCTTCAAATATTTGCTTTTTAATCAACAAGTAATTTCAACCTCACTGTTGGTTCTCTTTATTGTTAAAAGTTCCTGATCTGCATTTGAAAGATGAAAGCCTACAGTCCTTTCACATTTAGGGTTGTATTTCTGAGCCACCACTTTCTGCACTTTTCACATTTCCTCTCACAGTTCTCAGCACTGATTATACTGCCAGCCCATTTACATGTTCCAGCTTGCAATTTGCAGTAGTGTAATAAAGAATTAAGCAATATTATCAGGTAACTCCTCCTCCTGAAGTGTGCTGGCTCCTTGTTAAAATTTTGTATTTCTATTGTGAAATCACTAAGCATTAGTCATTCTCAGGAGGAAAAAAAAGGAAAAATAATGGTGATTTAGGTTATTGAATTTAGATTAAAAATGAATTGAATTACTAATTTGCTAATGAATTTATTAGGAAAGAAAGGAAAATAACCCCTCAATAATTGTGAAAGTTGAATAAATCTGTGTCTAAAATTAGCTCAAGCATTATTTAATACTTCCTCCTCTCTAAAGGCCACCTGGATGTTTGGCAGTTGTTAACAATATGTTATTGATCCAGAGGAGGTTATTTCAAAAGCAGGTCTGCTTCAGTGCTTTATTACACTCATCCTTTGATTTTCTTTTCCTTAATATTTAACATAAATCTCTCTGAGTTCTAATTAAAGGCATTATTTCTGGTCCTACCTTTCATCACACAGTGGCTCCTCAATCACCTTTTCCAGTAAATCACTATGCAGTCAGAGACATCTATAAAGAAGTGTGGGCAAGGGTGATAAAATAAATGCAGTTCCTCCACAAATCACATTCTCTAAGCTCCCTTTTGGTGCTGCCTTCAGGAAGAATTACTCTTCTGTCTGTCCCACCATCACACTGGGCTGACAGGGACATTCAATGCCTGATAAACACCAAGCAGAGCAAAATGACTGCTTTCTGTGCCCTTCATGGTATCCTTCAATTTATTTAGTTATTTATAACATCATACTTGGGGTCCTATTTGTTGTAATTACATATTTTTCTCTGCAGCACTGCTGCCTAGACAATTAGGCCCCATTTTGTAGTTGTGCATTTGATGTCCTGGTTTTTATGAAATCTCTTGTTGTTGTTTTCTCCAACCTATTCAGTATTGTTAGTTTTGATCCTGTCATTCAGCATGCCTGCAACTTCTTTCAACATGCTGTCAATAACAAGCTTTTATAAGCACACTTTTTATTCCATTATTCAAGTTATTGTGACTAATACCAATTAGCCCTTAGAGCAAAAACCCACCCATCTTCTTTCACTTATTCCTCCCACTTTTATAAACCTTTATTAGGAATGATTGGTTAGTTTTTCTCCAGATTACATATTCTTATGTGGGAAAGCATAAAAAGACAAATTTACTACAAAATAACACACCTATTCTGCATTTTCTCTTCATCCTTTAAACCAGCTGTCCTACCAAAGGATAAAATCAGATTATTTGACATATACTCTTGACACATCTGTGTTGGGTGCTCATGGGCGATGCTGAGTGTGTATTTGTAAACACTTCTGGGTTAATATTTTGTTATTTTTCTAGAGGCTCTTTGGATGTTGAGCTGAGCCTGATGGACTCAGTATTTCCTTGGATCTCCTGCTATCCTCCTATCTACAAAGGGTAGCTGGAGAGGAAAGATAAGTAATGTTTTTACATTAGAACCTACAAACACACACACACATACATACACACACTCATCAGTCATTCAGGAGCCCTTTTCATTTCCCATGTAATTCAGTGACATAGTTATTGCTAATATTTCAAAAATTTTCTTTGAATATTTCTAAACAGAACAGAAAAACAGCCTAAGAACTATTTTTGTTTGAGACTATACTGCATCTAAAGGTACAGATGTAAAGATGTGAGATCTCTGAAGGATACAAAGGATAAAAAAGTCCACAGGATTCAAGGAAAAGTTATTTAAGCACTTTTAGCTTTGTCTACAGGAAGCCAATGCATATACAACAAATGCTTCCACTAGCTTTTATTTCACTAAAAAACAGCATGCAATTTCATCCCTAGCTTAGCTCACAAAAATACTGCAGAGGCCACAGAAAAAAAAGAAACCTTTATACTGCAGGAGATTTTCTTTCATGCTTTCCTATGACCACATCCCTCTGCACTTGCTCATAAAGATCTGCTTTGGAAGAGGTTTAGTGTTCACCTTCAGTTCTCTCCTTCCATGGCCATTAGCAAATATTAAACATGAAAGGTCTGTCTAGAGCAGCGCAATAAAAACCAATTTGTTTTACTTCCTTCTGTACTTTCATGTTTTTCAAACACAAATTTTCCAATAAATGTACAATGGAGACTGAACAAGAAACACTTTTGTAAAGTAGGTGTCTGTATGTCCAAACATATTACACTGATGCTGAAACTAGAAGCCTTGGTCTTCTCTGTCATGTTTAATCTGGTTTGGAAGCACAGGAGAAATCAGGAGAAAATGCAGGAGAAATCACAGGAAAGAAACATCCACAAGATTCCCATATGCTGCCCAATAAAAATAATACTAATCATTTTAAAAACCCACACTGAAACAACAACAAAATCCCCACCCTTTGAAAACTCAGCAGTTTTGTATGAGGTGCTTTCCTGTTTCCCAGGCAACTTCAGAGACAGCAAAGATATGATGTATTTATATATATATATATATATATATATATACATATGTGTGTGTGTATTGAGTGAAATAAAACTCAGGAGCAATTCTCGGTAATGAACTGT
>JAWWMS010000001.1:107124176-107204803 GCA_035048045.1 Chlorospingus semifuscus | reverse complement strand
ACAATACAATACAATACAATACAATACAATATAATATAATATAATATAATATAATATAATATAATATAATATAATATGCCTTCTAAGAACATTGAGTCAGATTCATTCCTTCCTTCTCCATCCGGGGACCACAAAAATACCATACACTGAGGGTGATATTTCTATTTTGATGAATCTAAATCACTATTGAGTAACTGGAGGTTTTAGCTCCCATCTTCCACCAAGCATCTGTTTCCAGACACAGGAAGCATATGTAGCAGGCAGCAGCTGTGTTTATTACATAAAAGTTTTCTAAAAAGAAACAGGGTCTTGCTAGAATGACAGCTGCAAACACCCCTGAAACTACCATCCAATGTCTATTCTAAAATGACTTGAAAAAGGGGAATAAGAGTCACAGAAACACCTCCCTGGTCATTATGGTTTGTGTTTGCACTCACCCTCATGCAAAGGAGCTGCTGGGGTCACAGAGCACAAGTACTTGAAGCAGAAGAGCTGGAAAGGCAAGTTTTGTAGTGACACTAACATTTTGAAATGTTACAGTTTTACTGTAGGTACAGTTTTACAGTTTTATCAATATGTAAATTTGTAATCTATGCTTATGAGGCTTCACAGCACAGAGATGACAGAGTTCAGAATCAAAGCCATCAAAATGCCCCATGCAGAGGGGAAGGTGGTGAGATGGACTGAACTGAACTGGCTCAGCTGCAACACCTTCAAACTGCTTTCTAGTCAGTGGGTTCTCCTCCTCATAGGCCTAGATTGGATGGAATTAAAGCAATTTCTGAACAGCACCTTCTAGAGTATGGAACATTATCATCCTAACTGCAAAACATCTACACGTGTGGAATCACCTTGGGAAGAAATCAAACATTCCCTGCTCTGTGATTTTGTAGAGTTTACTGCAATTGTTGAGGCATCTGTTATTCAGTGTTTATTCACAACTAGCTGGGTAAAATTGGAGGCTGGGGAAGAGGATGAATAAAATTAAGTCCTTATTTGACAAAAAGTAGTATGATCTTTCTGTGGAACTTTCATACACACATCTATGTATTTCTAAACGTGTTCATCCCTTTTTATTTATCCATATTTCTAACAATTTTGAGTCAGACAGAGACATTTTTTAATTTAAAATTTCATCTCTTGTTGCTTATTTCCACTTCACTAATGTCTAGGTGTCAAGACAAGGACTCCAACAGCGCTCATACAAACAACTATCCAAACAGAGATAATGTAATTCAGCATTTAGATATTAGCCAGCAGAAGTGAGAGGGTGAGGTAACATTAACTTTGTGGCTGCCTCTACTGGTGCTCACAGCACTCTGCTCCAAGCAGTCATGACTTTATCCAACCTCTGTCAATAACTCTGGGGCTTTCTTTTTCCCTGTGTGGGCTTCTACAGCAGCTGTTGAAAGTGGTCTGGCCAAATCTCACAAGAATCTACTGCAGGGTTTCAAGTGAGACCATTTCTTAGTCTGAAGTATATTTATGACTATGTAAGAACCTCACAGATGAATGCTGTAATAGCTGTAAAGTGTTCATGCCTGAGTTAAATGTTTCAGGAAATTAATCTTAAACAGTAGGCACAGTAGTAGCTGGGTGGTCTGGTGATGTGAGCAAATTATAGTTCCCTATTTCATGGCACTCCTTACAGGTCCTCTGAGTAGTAGTTGAAATGATTTTTTGTAAGGAAAATCTTTGCAAAAGCTGGCTTTAGAAAGGAAGGAATTGAGAAGATTTAATTTTTAAGTTTATATCTGGATCAGCTGAGGCTTAGGGATCAGAGCTGAGATCTTCCAAGCTCATCTCTTTGTAGCATTGCTTTGATATCATAAGCAACTTACACAGCTGCCTTTGGGCTGTGTGTGTGTGTGTCTGTGCAGTTTAGGCTCTGTTTGAATAGCAAGTGAAGACTGCATGCTTTTCTGTTTGCTCTCCAAGGGCTGCTCCACATGAAGCAAGCCCAGGGCTCTCTGAACAGGCAGTTCTGCTGCTGCTGGCTCCAGGGACAGCTGCACAGGGAGCAGTGGGCTGGGGTGGCTGGAGTGGGGCCAGCCAAGGAGAAAATGCTCTGCCTGCTGGCTTAGAAGTTGTAGTTATGGCACATGACAGGAATTTGTTACACAACAGCCAGGGGCATTAATGGTTGTGCCATTCCTCTTTGAAACCCTTATTTTCTGAGAAACTGTCACAGCCTCCAGGAAACACTAGGCTGCCAAGTGCCTGTCTTTGCTGGCTGGCAGATATCCCACAGATGCTCCTCTCTTTCCCCATTGGCAATTCCAGAGCCAGGGCTGGCAGATATCCCACAGATGCTCCTCTCTTTCCCCATTGGCAATTTCAGAGTCAGGGCGCAGCTGTGAGCTGGCTGTGACAGTCACCCACCCATCTTCTGACTTGGGCTGGTTTGGCATCACCTGTTGGGCCCAGCCAAAGTAAATCTTTGCACTCATGCTTAAATACAGGTGTGAGATACTTTTAATATCAGAGTTGCAACTATTTAAAATGCCTTCCCTCAAGAAAAGACACAGGACTGACATTCCTGTGCTAGATCACAAGAATAATGGTATCTATTGATACTGAAGAGATGTCAGTGAATTAAATATAAAGTTGGTGTTACATATTGTCACCCACTGCAGCTGGTCAAGGGGTTGTACAATCTCCTAAATACTTTCTCTTTTATAAGCAAACTTGAAATTGAGAAAAGCAAAGCAGAGAGGCAGTGAGAAGGGGCAAGGAAAACACCAACAGCTGAAACAGAAACTGGAGAAAGAACTGAGCTTCCAGTTTACTTCTTATTTTCCACACTCCAGCTCACAGAGCCAACCCTGACATGCATCTGAATTTACAAAACCTGGTCTCTATCCCTCCCTTTTTCAGTAACCTGTTCATTCCTTCAGTTCATGTCTCATTTCTTTAGGAAAGATTAAACAAATAAGCCTAACTTGGAAGTCGATCTTGAGCATTGCTCAGACTGTAGCCACTGCAATGTGTTTCTGGTTCTCAGAACAGTAGTAGCAGTAGCAGTAATATTGTTATTCTCACAGTGTTATTACTGTATCATCCAGAAGCACTAGGTTTGGAACAATGCCCAGCTATGCTGGATGTTATTCAAACATTAAAGAAAATCCCAACTACAATCTCAAAGCCATTCAGACTGAGAACTGAAATGGATGGACACAGGAAGTCCTAGGAACACAAAGTAACATCAGACACTCCAAATCCAGGAGTTCTAGAATGGAATTTGTGCCCAGCAGGTGTCTCAGGATGAGGACAGAGATGAAGTCTCTGAGGAAGGTCATTGCTGAACATGTTGGTGCTGGCTGTTGGGAGCAAAACAACTGAGGGGCAGGGACTTTCCTACTTAGAAACTTTACTCGCAGCACTGAGAATCACACCGAGCTAGAAGTCAAACAGAAGAAAGTTGAAAGATGAAAATGAGTGAGTCAACAACATTATAAAATAATTTTTCAGGTATGGATGGAAGAGAAGAAAGTTTGGTAATTGTATTAGCAAGAAATTGCTTCTATTAGCTTTTTAAAAGATGAGAGCATTCTTGAGTTGGGTGGAGAACAAAACAATGAGGTGAGAGGTTCCCTTTGTAGCATGTGTGACATTTACAAGGTATGCAAAGTCCTGAGCAACCTTTCCCACAGACACTTTCCTCAGCAGGAGTAAATACTTACTTGTCATATAAGGCAGCTCTTTGCCAGCTTGCCCTGCCAGTATTTTCTCTGCTGATATCGTTCCTTATGCAATCACAAAATGCAAAAGCTGTCCCCATTAGCTGGCAATGAACAGTGTTTTCATTCTTTGGTAGGTGAAGAGCCAGTAGCTTGGAAGAAATTAAAGGGCTGTGGGCATTACCTAAATAAGGAGAGAACATCTGTTACTTCTAAAGGGGAAGTGGCATCTTAAAGGGTTACAGCTTAGTCTTTGCAAATGATTTGAAAGTGACATGGAGGCTTTCATAATTTTCTTGGGTTTTGGGCTGGTTTCTGTTACTTACATAAATGCAAGTGTGCCTGGTAAATTTTCCTAGTAGTCAATTGCCTGTATCTCTCACCCTCTGACTCATCTGGGAAATGCAGATTTTTCATGCAGTGTGAACAGTTGGGGGATGCTGGTTTTTCCACCCAGTCTCAGAAGCTCAGACTCATACAGTGTCTGACATCATGTCAGCCTGGGCTGCACCAGCAGCACCGTGGGCAGCAGGTGAGGGAGGGGACTCAGCCCCTCTGCTCTGCAGGGCTGAGTCCAGCACAGGGGGTGCCAGCACAGCAAGGACATCACAGAATTCACAGAATTCACAGAATCACTGGGTTGGAAGAAACCTTCAAGATCATTGAGCCCAGCCCATGCCCTAACACCTCAACTAAACCATGGCACCAAGTGCCACATCCAGTCTTTATTTAAACAACACAGGGACGGTGACCGCACCACCTCCCCGGGCAGACCATTCCAGAACTTTATCATTCTTTCTGTAAAAAACTTTTTCCTGATATCCGACCTATATTTCCCTTGGCACAGCTTGAGACTGTGTCCTCTGGTTCTGTCAGTGCTGCCTGGAGAAAGAAACCAACCCCACCTGAGCACAGCCACCTTGCAGGGAGTTTAGAGAGTGATAACGTCACCCCTGAGTCTCCTTTTCTCCAGGCTGAGCACCCCCAGCTCCCTCAGCTGTTCCTCACAGGGTTTGTGTTCCCAGCCCCTCTCCAGCCTCGTTGTCCCCTCTGGATGTGCTCAAGCACCCCAATGTCCTTCCCAAACTGAGGGGCCAGAGCTGCACACAGCACTCCAGGTGTGCCCTCACCAGTGCCCAGTGCAGGGGCACAATGACCTCCCTGCTCCTGCTGGCCACACCATTCCTGATCCAGGCCAGGATCCCTTGGCCTTCTTGGCCACCAGGGCACACACATTGACCTTGGAGAGAGCCCAGAGGAGGCCACCAAGATGATCCAGAGGAATGCAGCAGCTCTGCTGTGAGGAAAGGCTGAGAGAACTGGGATTGCTCAGCCTGGTGAGGAGAAAGTTTTGGGGTGACCTAATTGTGGCTTTCCAGTATCTGTAGGGAGCTGACAAGAAAGATGGAGCAAGAGCTTAACAAGAGCCTGGAGTGACAGGACAAGGGGAATGGGTTCAAACTGACAGAGAGTAGGTTTAGATTAGATTTAAAGGAGAAACTCTTTACAGTGAGGGTGGTAAGATACTGGGACAAGTTGTCAGAGAAGCTGTGGCTGCCCCATCCCTGGGAGTGTTTAAGGCAAGGCTGGGCTGGACTCTGAGCAACCTGGTCCAGTGAAAGTTGTCCCTGACCATGACAGGGGGGTTGGAATGAGATGATTTTCAAGGTCCTCTTCCAACCCAAACCATTCTGTGATCATCTCACTTCAAGATCTTTCCCAGATGTTTCTACAAAGATCTGCTCTCTAATCTGTCACTGCTGCCTGTGCCCTGCTCACTCACAGTTCACCACCCCATCCCCATGGGAGGTTTTAGAGCATAAAGCCCTTACAGAGGGCAGCAGTGCACAAAGGGATTTTACAGGACATTGTCTTTTTGCAGGCTATAAACAAGGAACAGTGGAAATGCTGTGAATACACTGATCCATTGGCTTTGTACTGCAATGCTCAGCCAACACAGCACTGTGGTTACCCAGGAGGAGATCTTGGGGGGTCAGAGTGTTTGCTTGGGGAAAAGCTGCTGGAATGCCCCAGGCAGTGATGTGAGGCTGCACAACAAAGCTGCAGTCCCCAGAGAGTCAGTTCATTCAATGTGATGGCTTTTACAGTGGTAGCAGCTGATCGTCCAAGAGATTCATGCAAACACAGGCAATGGGACATTCATTAAATGACCAACAACAATGACTACCTTGATGAAGATTCCCTGGCTAAGTTTGCAAGACAGACTCAGCTGCCTCCCTCAGAGGATGTGAAAGGGCAGGGAAGTGGCTCCTTTGCAGGTGCAGCAACAACTCTGGCAGAGACTATAACCCTCAGAGGTTTCCTGTAAAGTGAATCCAAGCTAATACTGGGACACTGAGCACCAGTCAGTCCTCTGTAAGCAGAATTTCACTGCAGTTCGTGTTGCTGTCCTGTACAAGTTGATTTTGTCATCATTTCCTTTGGCTTGTAGCCATAGCTCTTTGCTATCAAGTCCTTAATTTATTCATGTGAGATGAACAAGAGTGACGGACATTGATCCGCTTATTGACTTAACCCTTTGCAGCCCTATTAGAGTGAGAGTATTGCATGAATTGCTAACAGCTGTTGAGAGAACTTTCAAAACTGAGTCAGAAGATGGCTGCTCACAACCTACACGGTTCTTTTTCTGTCTCCTCAGGGGAATTTGCTTTAGAAACTGTTTCTCACAGTTGGTTTGCAGTCTTTGCTGATAATTTCCTTCCTGCTGTCTGAGCAAGGGTAAGGTTTCAGAGGGCTTGAGTGAATTCATCACCTGAAGAGAGTCTTGAGCTAGCACTGGTTGCCTCAGATGAAAGGGAACTAAGAGAAAAAAGCAGAGAGGGTGATGAAACCTCAGCAGCAATTTCCTTCATTAACTGTTCATGGGAACTAATACAGCCTTGGGTTGTCCTGCAGGGATATTTACTTATGCCCTGGCTCCATGGCACTGCAGGGTAGAAACCCTTTGGTCTATAGAGGAAAAGGGCCTGTGATGTGAAATTGGACAATTCCTGTGCCAAAATGCCCTGCTATTTACACTGGTACTGACAGCTGCATTTTGGCCTGTTAACTGCAAGGAGATTACAGCAATTGCCTTGTTCCAGCTCTTCCCTGTGCCGTTTCTGCACCCAGGAAAATTCCACCTGGATTTTATGAGTGTTCTCCATCATTCAGAGAGAATCTTACAGAGTCACAGTGCAGATCCCAGACCTTTGCATGGCCCAGTCTAACTCACAGCAGTGTAAAAAGACAAAACCAACACAGGAAGTATCTACACTTCAAAGATGGCTTGGCCAAACAGGTCTCTGCAATTTGTTTGTTCTGAAGGTCAAAAAACCTAGGCTGAATGGTGTTTGCTTATTTTCTGGCCCTAAACCCAGTTGACCTACAAGCATAAAACAAAATCCACAAAAGAGTTACTTGCTGGACATTTTGCTTTATAGATTTCTTCCAGAATAAGAAAACATCTCTTCCAAGGGAGATAGGTGGTCTGATTCTCCCTTTACTGTCCTTCCTTCTTCCATCCCTTTCTCCAACTGTGATCATTATTTGCAAGGTGGGTCAGTATTTTGGGGGGCAGTGAGGTGTTTTTTTTGGCCATGTCCCTCATTTCTGAACAATGAAAATTAAGTGTAAGTCAAATGCAAGGCTTTTTTTACAGGATAAATGTACAAAAATTTGCTCACACATGCTGAAAAATCTAGAACATAGCAGCTCATTAATTTCTTTCATTTTAGAACTTAATATTAAAATCATTAATCAGAAGGAGAAAATACTATTGGAGAGGTCCAGAACAGTCTGGTTTGTCAATCCAGAGGTGGCTACTACCCTGGTCTGTGTGCAGTGACAGGGGAGGTTGCAGCAGAACCATGTTTGTGAGATGAGCTCTGCAGTGGTTGGAGCTGGGATGAAGCCCTCGTGCCCCTCCCTGAATTTCCATTGGACACAAGTGTCGCAGACATCTTTTTATGAAAATTCTTTCTTAGGATTTTTTCTTCCTGAGAAGCTGAGAGGCTCCAGGAACAAAACATAAACAATGGTAATCTGCTGCTGTGGAATGCAACAGGTGCATCTGTGATTGGTCTCGTGTGGATGTTTGGATTTAGTGACCACAGATGGCAGAGCTGGCTCTCTCTCTGTGTCCGAGCCAGCTGCCTTTGTTATCATTCTTGTTTATTCTATTCTTAGCTTAGCTAGCCTTCTGAGATGAAATTTTCCTTCTATACTTTAGTATAGTTATAATGTAATATATATATATATCATAAAATAATAAATCAAGCCTTCTGAAATATGGAGTCAGATCTACATCTCTTCCCTCATCCTGAAAACCCCTGTGAACACTGTCACACACAAGCACTTAAAACATTGGAAAAAACATTGTGGGAGCTGGAGATTGAGAGGAAATTTTCAGAGATTGGGAGAAGGAAGGAATGAGAAGTGAAGCTGGGGCAGCAGCAATTGGTAGAAGAAATGGACAGAGAGAAATCAGTGGTAGCTCTCTGGGCAGAAACTCACCAGTTTGCCAGGCAGAAGAGTACCAGAGGACAGAGAGGGAATGGGGCCTGCAGAGGTGCAGAATGGGACTGGAAAGCATTTGTAATCTGTCAGTGAGTCTTTCAACAATTTTCCACTCCACTGGGATTAATTTTGCTGTTAGTCTGGGCTGGTTTGTGTGTGGTGAATGTAAATGAGACCAGTAGTTGTTAAGGTCTGTACCAAATGCAAAACTGAATGTCTGGTTCATGACAAGCAACTGCTCTGGCTTGTGCCTGTGCAACTGATGCTGTGTTACACAGTCAGGCATGGGGATCATGATCCTGCCAACCTTTACAACTGTAGCATCTTAATATGTGCTCCTAAATTCCTTTGAGCATACATTACTATGTGTTCAGACACTTGGCTCTGCATTCTACAAGAAAACTCATTGAAACTTAAAAAAATATAAGCAGTCAACATTAACTTGCTAAGAGCATTCCAAAATAGAGCAGGATCCTCAGAAAAAGTGCCACAAGGAGACTTGCACATTTTTTTGTTTGTTTGTCCAAAAATACCTTGTATTTCACAGGCAGCTTTTTTTGTTAGTTTTTATTTTTTTCCATTTATAATTTTCCATTTATAATTTAGTTTAACCCACCATCTGAGAACTGAAAGGCAGAAAATCCCCACCCAGCAGGGAAAGTCTTACAAGTCTTTGAAGAGGGAGATCTATTTTGCAGCTGGGGTGGTTTCCCACCATGATGGTGAACAACAGGCACAGCAGCACTATTTTTTTGTAGCCTGAAACTTAGGAAAACTTGGATTTCATTTGCTCATATTTACATTTGGCAAGGAGGGAGCAGAGAAGGAGCTGGGGGTATGATGAGAGATGAGACCCCCTCACATCAAGTTCTTACTTGAATCCATCATCTGAGCATGGCCCAGTTCCTCTCCTCCTCTTCCAGGTTCCAAAGAAAAGGTGAGGCCAGTGGGAGCCAGAGCTGCCCAGAGGGTCACAGCCTGTACATGTAAGGCTAACTGCAGTGGATTGGAGATGAGGATATTGAGGAATTAAACTGCCTATTTCAGATGACTACCTATGGGAAGGCAGAGAAAATATTGTATAAGGGAAGGAAAACATCCTAGGCTGAGGCTATAAGTGAACTTTGAATGTAACCCCTAATTGCTTCCATTAGTTGAAACAGTTATTTTAACAATCCAGCAACTGGCTTTTCTTGCCCTCAGCAGAACATTTCTCATTTGACTATGTAAATTTTTGGCACTGAAGCAGAGATCAGACTTCAGGACTCTTCATAATACACAGAAGGAGGAATTCTTCAGCCAGAGGCCCAGTCAATAGCAATGGTCAGATTGCAAGCAGTGGCATTTGGCCACAAAAAATGAGTGTCCTTGAAGCTCACCTGTAGCCCACTGCCCTTAGGACTCAAACTAGTTTGTTTCTTATATTTGTATTTCAGTGCTATCCATTTTACTCTTGTATCCTAGATTTAAGAAAATATTCATATTCAGACCATGACTGATTGTGCATGGCTTGCTATTTTAGCAGGATCAATATAACTAACTTTTGAAAAAAACTGAGAAACCCTCACTTATTTTTTCATATGTTTTAGGAAAACAATGATTTATTAATAAACACAGAATTACTATTTCTGAGTTCAAGTTGACAAGCCCTGGTGCAGCTGGTCAGGAAATGTCACAGCAACTGGCTGAATAAGGAAAGATCCCTGATGTTTTAAGAACAAACATGGCAATGTATAGAAAATTAATGGTAAATTAAAATACATCCCTGCAAGGCTCTTCTTATTTTAAATCTGCTGTCTCCATGTGACCCCTTGCCATTCCTCTTTGCCCACTTTATAAGATTATAAAAGCCTGATCACATTTCCATTAAAATCAAGGGCAAATATTTCAGTGCTCTTTGCACAGGATGAGACCCTTATTGTATTTTAGTAGCAATATTTACTCCACAGAAGAAGTGTCTTTGGCTATACTTAGGTTCTGTTATGATTCAATAGATGTGTTTCAGACAGAATTATGTGCATTTGAATATGGTTCTTCTGAGGGAAAGAACTGGAAGATTCCCCACCAAGGGTTGATCTTTGCCAACATTTGTTTTTAACTGATATTAATAAATAGGAACTGGTAGGCTACCTTTCTGAAGTAGCATTCAGAGCCTGAACAACATTGTAAAATGCTGTAAAGGGAGAACACATATCCTGTCTGGCAAGCTGAGGTATAAAATATGCTACATGCAACCAGATGGCTGCACAAAGCTGTCTGAAATTGCACAAGGAGACCGCAGCTTTCTTCTGTGGCTGCAAGAACCTGCCAGGAAGGTCTTGTGCAGTGCAGGAGCTACTGCAGGGCTTGGCTGTGGAGTTTAAAAGTCACAAAGCAGGGAACTGGGATGAATGGAAGACATGGTATACTAAACTGTGGCTTTATCAAGGTTTGTTGCACTTGCTTTTTCAATTTTTTTTTTTCCTATGCTGCTGGCTTTAATACTTTTTTTTTCCTCTCTTGCCAGTATTAAAAGTTTTGGTTCCCTTTTTTGGTTTGTTTTTAAGAACCTGCTACCTGTTATGTGCTCACAGAGGCACTGGGCTGTGCATGGGAGCCTTGTGCACATCAGAAACTTTACCCACAGCTATTCCATAACTGAATGAAGTCACCATTGCTTTCTCAAAGCCAGTTTCACCTCAGAGAGGAACAGCTGAGCAATGGGGCCAAAGGCGCTGTTTGCATCTAAGAGTGCTTCAGAAATCACCCATTAAACCACTCAGCAACAGCTTTTTCCAGCCTTGGACAGCAGAAATGGCAATCCTGGAAACACAAAACCTCCTCTTGCATGGCTCCCTGCACTGTGAGCCTGAAGACGTGAGAGTGAGGATGTCCAAATCATCCAGCAGTGACTCACACACCAGGTGTGGGACTTGAGTCTGTCCCTGTCACCCCTCTGCAGCTGGGCTGGTTCTCAGAAGCCCAGGTGGTTCCTTTTCAGTTCTTCACTCTCCTGAGGAGAAGCAGCTCCTTTTCAGCTGCATGAGTTCTCTCTTGGAGAGGATGTTTAAGGCTTATGTTGGAAGCCTGGAAGGTGTTGGTGTACAAAAGAGTTTTCCTCTTGTAAGGAACTAACTTTGCCAGCCACCCTTTTGCAACTCCCCTTGTTCCAGGGAGAGTGAGGATATTGAGGAATTAACTAACTGCTTATTTCAGATGACTACCCATGGGAAGGCAGAGAAAATATTGGATAAGGAAAGGAAAACATCCCAGGCTGAGGCCATAAGTGAACTTTGAATTTAACTCTTAATTGCCTCCATTAGTTGAAACAGTTATTCACGATAAGCTGCCTCCTAATAGCAAGCATTATGCTGGAATCCTTTATTGTTTAATAGCACCGAGCTTTATGGGTCTGAATTGGCTCCCAAAAGCAAATGACAGCCTCCACTCTTCAGCAGTGTGGCAAATAATAGGAGGATAAAGGCAGTTAATTGAGGGGAAATTCCTTCACACAGACTAAGAAAACAGATTTCTACTAAATAGCCAGCACACAGAGGGCAATGAAAACTTCCCTAAGGTAAAACTTGACTCTTTTATTCTACCACTGAGCCAAAATCATTCCCAAGAAGCAAAGGGACCTGTGTTAGTGTAGCTGAAATTCCGAAGCTGGGCTGTCCTTCCCAGACTCCAAACAGATGAACAGATTCAGTCTTTAGGCTTTGCTTTTAATGACTCCCACTTGCTTCAGAGTTAGAAGTTTTCTTTGTTAAAAATGAAGTGTACTCCTCGTGGATCAGCTTCTGAGTTGCTGATGCTCTGCTTGTTGAGTGTGTCAGCCAGGCCCTCAGGGCCACAGAGGAAAACACCTACTCTGGAGCTGTTGAGAAAATGAAAATATGGTCAGAAATTGGTATGGAGCAGCTGGATATTCCCCATGTAAATAATTTTTATGTTCTAGAGATGCAAGGTTTTTTCCCAATTACAGGAACTGAAGTAGAACTGGACATCTATCCCCTAAACCTTATAACCCCTTCAAACTTATTGCTGCTTCTAAAACAAATGCTGGGCTAAATCTCAGCTCAGCCTTAGTCAGTGAAGACAGGTTTATTGACCTCACTGAATCAAAGAAATAGAGATTCAAAGAGCTTATGGCACAAATTCTTGAGAGGAGCTATTCTGTTTTTTTCCTGCAAATTTTGAGTGGTTAGCTAAAAGTCATCCATATTCCGGTTTGGTTTCTAGAAGTAGAAAGTGGTTTTGGAGGTGAACCTGATATTCCTATTTACTTCAGCTAGAAGGATAGGGATAGTTTTTTCCTAAATCTTCTGCTAGTAATTAGACAGTCCAAGAAGTACCTTGTGGAAAAGGAATGATTTTTAAAAAAATTGTAGGTCAAAATAATTTGTTCAAGATCATAGATCATATCCATGGCTGAAAATAGAATAGAAAATACCTGGAGATAGGTAGGGTAAAAAAATGCTCCTGAAACTTTATCAGCCAAAGGAACAAGATTGTGCTCTGTGGTGTGTATGGCCATTAAACAGAGGAAGTCCAAAGACATTATATTATATTGCAAAGGTTTACCCAGGATGCTTCCCTGCAATCGTTTTGAACTCATTTTCCCAGTTAGGTCTTCCATACAAGGTTTTCTGTTTCAGTCCTGTAATCACATCTTTCTCTTCTTCATGATGCACTGCAAAGTGAGTGGCCTGTGGGAAATGAAAGACAAGGGACAGATAAATACAGCAGCATTGTGTTCTGGTTAAAAAATAATGTCAATACTGACCGAATTATTTCCCTAATGAGATTATGGAATTTATGGTGTTTTAGAAGGAAAGCTAAGACTGATAAAATCCTGACTATCAGTGTCTACCCCTTCCTTCTCCCCAGACTGGGTGATCTCAGGAGTTAAAGCTATGAAACATTGAATGCAGCAATAAATTGTAAGGTTTTTTCAATGAACAGGTTTAGTCTAAGAACTCTAACATAGGGCTGCATATTAAAACATCCTTTCCCTTCAAATACAATAGGATGACTCCCTTGACCATAATGGAATCCTGCCAGTTTGTTCTCTGGAAGGTTTGATCCGTATGAGGAGGCCTTGCCTGTGTAACTTCCAGCTAGACCAGATAAGTTATGTAAAGCAAGGAAGAGAAGATGTGGTTAAAAGCATAAGCTCAGGCCTTACAGAGTTCTGTAGCCCCTTTATATGAGACAAAAATAGTTCCAGGTACTTTTATCCCCAAGGAAATAAATGTGGGACTTTTCTTCTTTCCTTTCTCTTTTTTTGATGTTCCATATGTGATAACTTCCTTGCTGCTCCCCTCCCTGTCTATCTAGCTGAGCTACAGCACTTTGGGCACGTGGTGAATTTTGCAGTGGTGAGATAAATGCAATATAAAGCATCACTAAAAGTAACAGTGAGAGCCTTTCCTGACTCAATCCCACATTCTCAGGTGTCTGTTCCTTTGCATCCCCACAGCAATCTACTAGCACAGGACCAGAGAACTCATGAGTCCTGAAACAAATAAGCTGTTATGGTTCAAGCTTTGTGCAGTGGCTTCCCGGGTTCCTGAAGCTCTTGATTACATGCTTGAGGCAACATCAGCTGCTTGAGGGACTCATACATGGTCAGCTGAGGTTGCTCCTGTGAACAAAGCCTGCTTCCCACAGAGCACAGCCAGAGGAAAGCAGAAAGGAAATCAGTGCACATGAACAGCTGATCCCAGGTAACTTCTGATGGATAACACCTGTCTGCACTCAAAACCTCTGGGAGCCAGATGGATGCCCAGGATAAAAGACCATTTGAATAGTTATGAGAACAAATTTTCTAACATTAACCCCAGTTTTATGGCAGTGATATTCCCCCCACTGTGTGTTTACCTGAGTTTCATCCCAGCCTGTAAGGTAGATGTTATAGCTCAGAAACTCTGCATTATTCCTCTCCTGCATTTGAGCCTCCAGAGATTGCAAGAGGTCAGCAAACCATTCAAAGGCATGAGTGTCCCTGCAAAGCCAGTAAAAATAAATCTGGAAGAGACAAGAATGAGTTGTCAGGGGACACAGGCACTTATGTTTTCCAGGTTTATGTCTGCTGACAGAGTGAGGATTATAGAGATCTGGTAAAAAATGTCCTGAACACTTCAGTAGATGGATAGGATGGTATTGAAGCTATTCAGGAATTTTGATGCTGAGAGGGTTATAAAGTTGAATGACTGACTGCAAGAACAAGGAAATATCTTCCTGTTTCTCTTCCACATTTTTAGTTCTCAATGTTTCCCCATTTATCTCCTTGTAAAACAGTTTGTTAGGACATAAATAAATGATTTAGAGGTGAAATCTCTTTTTGTCTGCTGGCAGGCAAGATAAAGTAGGTAAAAAAACCAGTTCTGTTCTCTGAATATGGCCACAACTGCAAAGTGTGACCCCACACCTCTGCACGGGGAGTTTCCAGGGGCAGGAGGGGACAGGAGGATGCTTCCATTGCTCTTCTATTTGTGAAAAGCCTTTCTCTTTGTGCTGGGAGAAGAAATGCAATATTTCCCCAGGCTGTATTAGCACTTTGAACTTTATGTTTCTCAAGGAACACCATTTCCACTGCAACTGGAATTCCCCAGGGCCACAGTCAGGATTAGCATGTGTGATTTTTGGCTTGTAGGCTATTTCTCCTTTCATTATATTTTTGCTTTAGAGCCTCCTGTTGTCCTCCTGCTAACCTTGAGAGGCAACAGGACTCTTCTTTTAGGACTCATGCATGCCTGGAGCCAGATCACCTTTGCTGTGCCTGCTTTGATTTGGGCCCTTGGCCCTTGGACAGTTACAGGGGTCTGGGAAAGAGGACACAATACCTTCTTGAGCTTTAGGTTGGTGGCATCATGGCAGTATTTGTACCAGACAGACTTGAGGACAGATGCAAAGGGGGTGACCCCTATTCCAGCTCCAACCAGCATCACAGTTTCATAGCTGAACACATCCTCACTTGCTGTTCCAAAGGGGCCATCCACAGCTATCCTGGAATTGAAAGTACGCTTATTAAATCAGTAGTGAATATTTATTAACACCATTTATAATGAGAGTTAAAAGGTGTTTGTCTGCTACAATGCATATTTGGACTGAATACTAGTCAGCAAAAGGAGAGGTGGAGTTGATAGAAAAAACTGTGAAGAGGCACCTATTGCTCACGTCTGTGTCACCATTCTATGTTTGTGTCACTGGTGCCATCAAATTGCTTGAGCAATATTTAAACTGCCATTGGTGTTTTTTGACTCTTTGTACATACTTGGGCATCTTCCATGCCTCCTGGAATTCTTGTTTATCACAGCCACAGGCATTGAACAAGCCCTCAGTCCAGTCTCCCACGATTCGGACGTGAATGCTGAAGTAATCCTCTTCTGGGGCAGAAGTCAGTGTAAATGGATGCCACTCCAGTTTAGACACTGCTGGGCATTTGACAAAAATGTATTGTCCAACCTCCATCTTGAAGCCTTTTTTCATCATCTGGAGCTCAATTGTCTTGAAGGGATGAATGACCACCTACAGTGAGAAGGGCATAGGGAAAAACAAGGAAAAGAAAATGTCTGTCCTCACTGATGTATTTACATCCACCATCACTAACATCATTTCTGCTATAAGAGCAAGGAAAGCGGGTGAAACTTTCTTCCCAGCAGAACTGAGAGTGAGCAACAGCACCTGACAGGCAGATGAAAGCCTGCAGAGGATGCTGATGTTTTGGTTGAAGTATTTTCTCACACCACACTTGCAGTCACTCCACAGGGGACAGGCCAGGCTGGCCCATCTTGTAACACATCACCAGATCTGTGCGAGCACATTGTTAATTCCAGATGGACCTTACCCATTGGCACAGAGCACAGAATTTACAGGAATGACTGTAAATATAGGGGCAAAACCACAGGACTATCCTACACATATTGGATAGGTAGTACCACTGGAAATGGATGTTTTCTTGCTTTAGTCAGGTGGGACCTTGGCTATTCTTTAGAAACAATCTTCTTGAAGTAAAACCAGTAATTCTGTCACTCTAATTTTTAATCCTAAAGTTGTCTGCCAAAATTATTTTCATTTTTCAAGAGAGATTTGCAAGAGGGAGAATCAAGTCTCTCTGTCTGTTAACTTATGTATTAACTGTGGTGTTTAGGATGGTGAAGGAAATTCTCTGCCAACAGGGCACAAAAACAGATGCCATAGAAATATAGTGTAGAAGTGGCTCATAGCATATTTTGGTAAAATTATCAAAAGCACACATTTAGGAGCCTTCCAATGTGTCAGCATCATTATAGAGCACAGTAGAAACACCTAATGTCATCCCCCAAACCCTGCTATGATTTGAACAGGCTGTGTCCTCAGGATCCAGCACAGTGCCGTGTGAGGAAATTACAGTGGGAAAGGCCAGGATAGTTTTCATAAGTTTGAGCTTAGTTCTGTGCTAATTCAGCTGTCAGAATTTCAGGATCAGTGTTAATATCTCTGCAACACACCATGGGAATGGAAGCTCAACATTAGATTCGGATACATAAAATAAAGATGCTCTGAACTCGTTTTCAGGGGTCATTTGTTCTGTGTCTTAAATTAGTCTCGAGTCTATGGAATTTCTCTAGTGTGGAATTTTTTCACCCAATACAAAGAAAATTCATTTCTTTCCTAAGATTTAATCCTGTGCCTTAGCTAACTTCCTCCTCTTGCTCACTTTTAGAGGCCACATTTGGATGTTAGATGTTGGCATCATGACAGCAGTCAGGACATTCCTTCCACTGATAACTTGGGTATGTAGGAGCCACTGCTTTTGCTGTACCATTTGGAGAAGAAGGTGATGCTCTGCCTGGTGTTAAGTGCAGAATCAGCACTTACCTTTGTGATAACAGGTTGTTATCACTTACCTTTGTGATAACAACCTTCTGCTGGGACCTCCAAAACCGCACCAGCCGCTCGCACAGGTACAGGAACATGGGACCCACCACCCACTTCCATGTCTGTAAGCAAAGTGAACAAGTCAGAAGCTGAAGATCACAGAATCATAGAAAGGTTTGGGTTGGAAGAGATCTTAGAGATCATCTAGTTCCAACCCCCTGCTGTAGCAACTTAGATCAAATCAAATCCTGGAAATTCTATAAGCAGAGGTGAAGTTCATGTAATCTGTATTGTTTATTAATCAGATTAGGGAATCCTTAAGATATATGACAGTTTCAAAATTCTGGTCAGAGGGGGAATTTCTTTGTTGACTGCTGCAGCTGGCTTTTTAGTTTCTACTAGAGTTACAGCAAGGTATTTTCCTGCAAGTAATTTTGTCTCTGTCTAAAAAAGAATGTAACAAAGTGAAATGTGGTGTTCAGGTATTATTGACTCAGGTCTGTATAACGGCAGGAAAAGATGTGGTTTCTGTTAACAGATCACTGAAATGTGAAAGAAAAAACAGCCTGGTTAGTCAATAAAAGCTGAAGTTTCAAATTCACATTTTCAGGGGTGTTATTTTCTTGCTAATGATCATTTGTCCGTTAATAATGTTAAACTATTTATTATGAGAATTATAGCACTTTCTAGATATCCCCAGGAGCCATTATTTTGCAGTTTACTTTTTGGATAAAAAGTTCTCAGATACCAATTTGCTCTTTTGCTTTGTCTGTCAGCTGTGCTTATTTTACAGCACACTGGAACTGTGTCATCTGGAGTCCATTTCTGCTTACAACCCACTGTGCCCAAACCTCTTGCTTCATGCAAAGAAAGCTGCCACTGAAGAGTGATGAGGGTTATACGGCTAGTTTTATATGCAATTTAAGAAAAAATAGAAAACTGTAGACATTTCCAATGAATTTGCACACAAGCCAGCTGTTCTTACCATAGGAGGATTCCCTGAAAACTGGGGGATTGGGCAAGCCTCACTCTTGCCCCAGAGAGTGAAGTTCTTGTAGCAAATCTCTGGGTTGTGCTCAGCCAGGCTTTCAGCTGTCTGTCCCCGCACAATACGACTGGGAAAAAAGTAAAGGTCATGAAGGCAATGAAATTAAAATGAAAGTATCTGTTCCTTATTGTTATTCTATTTATGTACATCACCCTGTTTATATGGAGTTGTCAATTTCTGCACTGCTACAGCTCTGATACAGATTTACTGCTCTAATCTACCCACAAAGTTACCATTAAAGAAATAAAAATAGGGAGGGAAGTTTGTGGGATAAAATCCTGATTTCAAAGTTAGGTGAGGAACTGAGAGTTATGTCCATTACCACTTCCAGGATGTGGTCACAATTAGAAAGCTTCATTCTTTTCTGAGTTATCCCGCTTTGTTCTTCAATTAAAAAAAAAAAAAAACAAAAACAAACAAAAAAAACCCCAACTGACCAAAAGAAAAAAAACAAACAAAAAAACCAAACCCCAAAACTTGGAATGGACAAGTAATTAATTTGCTACTGACCACTATAGAGATTATTTCTGCTGTTTATTTTAGAAATTTGGAGATCTCTTTCCAAAATATTCTTCCTTGGGCTCTTCTTCTCCCTGTAATGCTGTGGAGCAGCTGCTCAGGTGCCATGAATGAATACAGATGCTTTTGACACAAGCAGCTATTGCAGCTATATCAGCTTGCATCAGCTGATTATCTGGCCTGAATTTTCTTGCTTGGTTGTTTTTTTGTTTATTCATTTGTTGAAGTCTGTTTTAGTATAAAGAATCCTGACCGATCCAGTACAGCTGTATTTCCAGTAGCAGAACTGGTGCAGAGAGGTAATTTCAGTTTCAAGGGGCAAAAGTATATTTTTTTCACTATTTCCTACCTCTGTCTGGAGTTCTGCCAACCTCAGGATCTTAGCAGAAAAATTCAGATTAAGATCTGCTGAATTTTCCCTAGAAACAGTCTGCTTCTGATCAGGCTGGTCAATTTTATGCCAATGTGATTCTTTGATATCTTCTCCCCATGACTTCTCTTTCTGCTTTCCTAGCTCAGTGTCTGTGAGCTAGACAACATTTCTGATATTTCAAAAAACCCCATGGTATCTAAGCCATATGCATGACTAGCTTTGTGTGACAGATTTTTCAGAGAATTGTTACAAAACCTCTGTGCAGGGTTGAGAGATAAGATATTGCTCATAAATATTACTAATGAACCTCTTCTTCATTAAATGTTTGATTAATATCCTGTCTGAAAATAAAGGGAAGCAGTGGCAGTGTCCCAGCAGCATCACGAGTTGCAATTTGCAGGAACATCAGCAGTTGCACTTCACTTCCCCACTAATGACAGGGGGTTCAGCTGAGCCACCTCTGGGATCAGTTATGGGAACAGGAGGAGCTCATTTCCTTCACTGCCCACCCCATTGCTTAAGGGAAAGGGGGTCTGAGGGTTTTTGCATTGTTCTATGCTCTATTAAAGGTTTGACAATGTCAGTACCATGTAGAAGAGGAAAAAAAAGTTTATTTCCCCTTATTAGTCAGTGTAGATGCTCTTTCTAGTACTGTAATTAAGCTTTCAGCAGTATGGACTTATAGCTATTCCTTTTTTGGCTGAAGGTTTTCTTTTAACTCCAAAAGAGTGAACTGCACCTCTGTGCCCTCTCCTCTTCACATTTACTGTGTTGGGAAATTTGGGACATTTGTCTGTGACACAGAGCTCATGCACAAAAAGCATCAATGCTTCAAAAGTGCTGTAACAGCTTGTAGCAGACAAGAATTATTGCAGAGTCAGAGAATTAAATCACACGATGGTTGGGTTGGAAGGGACCTCAAAGATCATCCAGTTCCAACCACTCTCCCATGGGCAGGGACAACTTTCACTGGACTAGGTTGCTCAGAGCCCCATCCAGCCTGGCCTTGAACAATTCCAGGGATGGGACCTCCACAGCTTTTCTGGACAACCTGTGTCAGTGCCTCAACAACCTCACAGTAAAGAATTTCTTCCTAATATCTAATCTAAACCTGCTCTCAGTTTGAAGCCATTCCCCTTGTCTGTCACTCTGTGATCCTGTAAAGTCTCTCCCCATCTTTCTTGAACCTGCCCCTTTGATGCTATCAACTTTGACTCAGCTTTCTGTATATACAAGGATATGTGTTTGTAGAGATTAATATGTGTGACAGCCTTCTGGCCCCTGAGATAAAATGGCATTTATGTCTCTTCCTAACATATTGCTTTGAGACTGTCAGTTCATACTCATTCCATGACATCCATCTTTGCACACGTGAGGTGCCTTCCATGAGTGTAACAAGCCCATCTCATATTTGTCAGTGTATTTTCTCATTACCACCTTGAAGGCTAAATAAGTGAGGTCACTGAGTTTACAGCTGGAAAGCATCCTTTCCTCTACAGATGAGAATATTCCTATTTATATCTGCTTCCAAAGGATAGCTGAACTTCACTGACAACACTGCTGCCCAAACTCTGGCCTTTTCATTCCAGTACAATTAAGATGGTGGGAGTACAGTGAACACTGAAGTAAATAAAAATTCAACTTTTATAAAATATATGCTCTCCACTGACCTCTGGAAAGGGCAATGCTTGCTTTCTGATAGCATTGTGTAGTAATTACTGGCAAGTTTGGACATTGTGTCAGTAACTATACAATGTTTGCTGCAGAAAACATGAACCTCTTGTTTTTTTCCTTCCACAAGTTTTACTCAAACCGTTCCCTTGTTATGAAAGTTGGAATGAACAAATATGCTGGGGGTCATTCCCATCTGCCTTCTATTTTTGTTCTTCCTGTTTTACTTTGATTTTTGTTCTTCTTAGTGGCACTAATGGACTGTAAGGAAGTGGTTTTGAATAGTCATTTTTGCTGGGCATTTTTTAAGCACACTTTCTATTGCATGTAGGACTTCCTTTAAAATGGGCAATGTAGTATAATTATTAACTATTTAAATGTAGCTTGGATACTTGAGTCTTTTTTCTTTATTCACCCATTCTTTGCTTTTATAAAATGGATCTAAAGTTCATTTTTCTAAGTGCTAAAATTGTGTTTGTGTAGTGCTAAAACTGTTTCATTAGGCTTTTCACCTCTTTAAGAAGATATGAAATGAAGCAACAGCAGAAAAAGATGTTTGGCATTTGAAAGGTAGAAACTTTACAAATACCTACTTCTAAGTTGAAACAGCTAAAATTCTATTCTTAAATGCTGCTGATACTACAAGTTCATCCAAGCCTGAAACATAAATCTATATTACTATAGTTTTCATTATCCAATAAAATTCTAGACTCTATGTAATTTTTATACCGAGATCTCCTTACATGCATGTGTGTAATGCAATTCCTTTTAGGAGAGGAAGGAAAATTAACAATTAGAAACAGAAACCTTGGAAAAGAGTTTTGCAATTACGATATCAGAAGAGGTTGAGTGATAGTGAGCTGAAGTATGCCAAAGTCACATGAAACCTGTGTGAGGACAGCTTGTTGCAAGTATCAGTGAGAGCCTCTTGACTCTCAGAGCCTCTACTGGCCCATCACTGCCATCAAAAACAGCTGCTGCTCAGTGACAGAAGTCCCCATTCTCATGTGTGAGGGGGGCTTTAAATAAAGATTCAGTGGTTATCAGGTATTTTGTGATAAGTGCAAATACTCACCCAGCACCGTGGATGACGAGGCCAATAAAGAAGATGACAAAGAGATGGTGGGTGTACCAAAATACTTCAAAATATGATCTCCGGATGGTTTTGGTGGATGAGGTGATGATGAGGATGAGGGCCAGTGTGATGACAACCCCAGTGATGCCAGCCAAGTATGTGAAAGCCACATAGAGGCCCCCAATGGGATTCTGTGAAACAATTGCACACCTTGGTCTAAGGAAGGGGTTGCACCAAAGCAGAGCCAGTTGAACCATCCCTCACCAAACCCTTTACTTGGTTATAAGTCCTTCAGTCATCTGATGCCAAAATCACAGTTCATTTTTGTTGCACTGCACATTTATCTTTACTAAGGTAATTGGAAGTAGAGAGAATGGTTTTTTCCATGAATTAACACAACAAACATGGTTTTTTGCTCTGCTATGTCTCAGGACTGCTTTGGGGAAGGTGAATACATTTGCACAGCTCTGGTGCTCAGAACTGGAGTGCTACATCCATATTTCAGGAGCTAAATGAAAACTCTCCTTTCTTCTGGTGTTGCACAGCTGTGGGACTCATAACTCATGCAGAGTTTGGATGCTCAGTGCTCTTCTGAGAAGCAGGGAAGTACTTTATTTTCTTTTTCCCCACTCACCAGAGCTTAAACTACCCAACTTCAAAACTCTTGCCTTTACTTCTGTGTACCTTTCTGAGTGCCATGTCTAAGTCAGAGCACTGCTTTACAGGGTATGTTTTTACATAATGTTTTAAAACTACCTTGAAATCTTCAGGTGAAAAAGTTTAAAGTACTACCAGAGCTCAGCAACGATATAACTGGCAAATATAGGAAAATGAATTCCACAAGGTTTTTCTGCAAGATGGCCCAAACCCAGACTGTGGACACCAGAAATAGGCACTCTGCCCAAATGATTTTATATGATCACCCACACAAATGTCATGATGACCCTTTGGAGTCTGATGTCACTTACAGCAAGGGTTTGCCTGTAGAAGTTGACATAGCTTTCCTTTGGTTTGTCCCCAAGGCCAGAAAGCACAGCTGCCAGGGTGCCTTTCTCTTCAACACGGGCTTGCACACTCCACTCCACGTTGAATAAGTGTGCAATGGTGTGAATTGCTAGGAGTGACAGGAGAGGAATAATCAGCATGGACCACAAGTACTGGGTGGTTTGGGGTAACATCTGAAACTGTCACATTTGTCAACTGCTGCTTAAGGGCTCTGCTGCTCTTGCCATCTTCATCACAATTGCAGATCACTGATGTGTTTTACTGTTAAAATTTTACCACTTGAATTTTGCAGGTTTTGGGTGAGGGAGGGAAAGAAGTAAAGGGAAATTTTCAGTATATTTTTGTTCAACAAAGCCTTTCAACAATTCAAGTAGTAGTGCCCTAACAAATGGGATACTGAAACATGGAATGGCTTAAACTATTTGTTAGGATCATCCTCATCCAGTACTTGTGTAGAAGAGCCAAGAACTGAATCTGGATTTATTTGGGGTCACATTTGTTAGTGCTGCTTCATTCTGCAGTTTTGCTAATATTCATCAGTAATATTCTCACTGAGCTGAATGCATTCAAAAACCTAAATCAGTGAGATGTTCACATGAATTACACTACATGCTTTTGTAGGGTAAAATTGTACAATGCTTTTCAAAATTTGAACCACCTCCTATAAGTAGACACTTATTTATCTTCAAAGCGGGTTCAAGCTTTTTATATCCTTTTTAAAAAAGAATTTCTATTATTTGTTTTAGGTGGCAGATAAGAAGTAAGTCTAAGCAAGAATGAAATCCAGTGTATCTGGTTCTCAGGACATTGCTAAACATCCTTTATTAAACTATCATAAATAGTACTGACAGTTCAAAATAAAAGTATTCTTTCTTATCTTTTGCTCCCTGACAGTTGGCACATATTTGGAAACTGATTTAAGCCTTGGCATACACTGACTCCTTTAATGAAATCAGGTCTCTGTCCATATCCTTAAGAACTTTGATGCCACCTGGATTCCACGTAAAATACACAAGAAAGCAATAAACACAGAAACATTAGAGTACCAACCAGTGTGAAGGGCGATCATCCAGGCCACCATTTTGTGAAAGGTGAGGTTTCTGTCCAGCTGTCGCCTGATCCGGGTCGAGCAGCACTTTGGGTAGAAAGGAAAAGGTATTTGAAGATTATTTGTGTTGTCTGTGCACACTTTTTAAAGGCAGGGACAAAACCAGAAGCCCTAAGCACATTGATGGCATTGCAAGGAAAAATTAGTGACAATGGAATACATCTTATCTGTTTTAAATTGTACATTATAAACAAAATGAGGGATCACAGTCTGCCATGACAGAGTGACTGCTTTGGTAGCACCAGGATCCTATTGTGGTTCACAACCTAAAACAAGCTGCAAAGTTTGGGTGTAACTGTCTCAGGGAGCTCCCACCCCAAATCATATCACCTATGGCAGTAATATGAAGGCATTCCTTCCCCAAAACACTGGATTTACTTCCCAGGCATTCACTTACAACTTGATTTTGGAGTTACCCAAAAAAACCCCAGCAAAAATCTCTGCAGATACAAACCAAAGAAATTAATTCTCAAGAAAAACAGAGTGATATTTTTATTACTAATGATGATGGGCTCCTAAGAGACCCCATACGAACTCTGCTGCAGTCACTGGGAGTTTCCCTAAAGCCTTAGGTCCCTGTAAAGCTGCCATTTGCTGTCTCCACACAGTAGAAGGCATGACTGTCATGTGCTGTATGTTTGCATTGTATTTGCTGACCGGATAAGGGAACAAAACACTGTGCAAACTACCACAAGTATTTCCTCACAAGAGGCAAACACTCTGGGGCTGCCACAATCACTTCAGACTACAATAACAACCAGGAGAAATTTGGCTTTTTTGTATCACCTATACTGAGAAACAATAAAAAAATATTGTAGAATAAAATGTAGCATAGTGAGGCAGTGCTTGACTCCCTTGCAAACACCACTTGATCTAAGGAGAGAAAGCCAAGCAATGGCAGAGGGCTCCAGCTGCCTGCAGTCGTGTGGCTCATTAACAACAGTTAATACAGCAATAATGGGCAAGCAAAACACAACACAGCTATCTTTTCAATTAAAAAGTTGTAAAGTTATTACAAATAACTTTGTAACATGTGATTTCTGGGTGGCAGGATGGAGAGAGCAAGACTTTTCTGTACACTCCCTTTGAATGCTGTGTTTGAGCAATTCCCTCCTCTTCTTGACCCCAATGACATTGCTGTTGGGAAGGTCACTTCTCTTCCAATAAGCTATTTGACATTTAAATGATTTTTCTTATAGACCCTCACAGTTGTTACCTGCAGAGCACAGCTAATTAGAGACAACAGCACAACAAGCTGTCCCCCTGTGCTAAGGCTACCACAGCACTGCCACTGAAAGTGGCTCACTGTGTGTTTTTGCTTAAGATCTAAAATTACATCCTTCCTGAGGTGTAGCTTTACTGCAAAAAAAAACAACTGGAACTAAACAAACACCAGCTGTCTAAGAGTCCTGTTCTGTGCCTCTCCCTGCCCTCCTTGCTCACCCTCAGAGCCCTTTGCTTCCTCATTCCCAGCCATCAGCAGGAGAGCGTGCTGCCAGCAGGAATGGAGCTGTGTCTCCCTGCCTGGGACTCACTTTTGTCTGGGTGTAGCCTGAGTGACTCTGCCACAATGCCCAAGGCAGAAGGACTGACTCTGTAGTTTGAGTACAAAGAGGGACAGTTTCCCAAGACCTTAGTTAGAAAAGTTAGGTTATGCATGCTAGGAGAGGAGCAATTCAGGACAAGTAGCACAAAGCCCCAGCTGGAATACAATTCTCAACACCCAGAATCAGGTTTTGGCCTTCCAGTAGTCTCCATATGTGCATCCAGCTCTTTCACTTTTTTGAGCTCAAAAGACCTCTGCCCAGCTTGCTTTCACCTGTGCAATCGCAAAAATGCCTTACATGATCATTGGCTCATCATTATTTTCCAGTCACATGCATCCTTAGCAACATTAATTCTTTCTAAATTTATGTTCATTATTGACTTCTGCTGCCAGAGGAGTCAGCTCTGGATTTTGGCTGATACTTACTGATCTGCCTGGGGAATAACAACTTCAACCCTACAGCTTTATTTACTGTCTTTTCTCCTTTTCCATGAATGGAAAGTATGGCTGGCTGCTTTGTAGCATCTCAGGATCTGAAGGAGTGCAGGAAAAGACTGAAAGCCTGACATGTATTTCCAATTTTATATTCCTAAATGTTATTCCTTAGAAAGGCTAGAGCACTGGCCTTGCTCATAAATGTAATTAAAGAGTTTAATGTGGGAGGCACATCTCATTTATTCAGCCACCCTCATTGTGAGGATGTGTGATGTACAAGATGGAAGTACAGCCTATTTTGTCCCTGGTTATTTTCTTATTGCTTCATATCCCACTTTCTTCCCTTATGAAGGACTGTTGAAACACTGCATCTATTTTATCACTTCCTCTTCTGCTCTGCCTCTCCAGCCCCTGCAGGCTGTCTCATTTGCATTAAGAAATTTAGACTGGCTTTAGAGATGAAAAACAACTTCTGGGAACTGGTTTTGTTGATCCTGTTTATGTTAAAAGTGTCCAAAAAGAAAGGAAGAATCATTTTACATTTGGAAGGAAAATTCATGAACTTGAGGAGCATATTGCTTTTTCACTGGACCATGGCCTGCATTGTCTGCATTATTTCTGCTGTAATAGCCAGAAATCAAGATTTTGGCAGTGTGATAGAATCAGTACTATCACAGAAACCTCTCCAGCTGTCACTTAGGATAAGTTGTCCTTTTCTTACTGTCAGCTCCTCAGTGCTGTATATAACAGTTGTATTTGAGAGCTCAAAAAAATCAAAAGGCATGTGAATTATTTCATCTGAGACGGAAATGCAATTCAGACAAGATAGAATGTAGTTTATGAGCCAGCTGCAAGAAAGTCCCATACTGAAGGTCTGTAAAAGACTACATTTACCTTAAGGACTGAGCATGCAAAGACAGACAGGGGCTGATATTTCTCTCTCTAAGTGAGTGTAGCATCAGTGACAAACAGTGGATGTGTGTGAGCACCAACAGCTTCTGCCAGCCAAAAGAAGGACTTTGCATCCAGGACAGGACCATGCCCAGGAGGCAGCTGAAAAGGGAAGACTCAAAGGAGACTAATTCAGCTAAACTCTCAACAGAGCTCTAGATACCCCATGGGCATTGGACCTCAGTCTTGCTCATAGCCAAACTCCAGGCTTATCTGCTTCTCATAAAAGGACATCCTCAAAATATGGTATATTTGGGGAACTTGGACACAGTTTCTCGGTATACTTGCAAGTCTGTTTAGATATGAAAGATAATGTCTTTCACCAATTTTGAAATTCTTTCTTCATCTTACCGCACTTGATCCTCTGAGGAAGGAGAGCAGGTTTCGACACACTGGCAGCAGAATCAGCATGCAATTGAAATTCAGGCAGGCTGCAGGGGCCCTTGCAAGAGCCAGAGCACGCTGGAATTAGAGAGATGCTGTTATTAATTGCATTATCTAAGACATTATCCAGGGCACAGATTTCATTTATGTGTTATATCATAACTGGTAAAGAGTGTGAGATTTAGAGTTCACATTTACACCGTGAATATTCAAAGGAATCATGCTCTGGTCAAGGCAGAAAGACATGAGCAGGCAGAATACGTCCTGCAGACAAACAGACACCTCCCGCTTTCAGTTTTGGATTAACATGGTTGTATAAAAATCTCCCTGCCATGTTTGGCATTCAGCAGTCAAACACAGGTGCAAATCTAAGCCATTAGTAGAGTTCTGTGTCCCAAGGCTGTAAAGAATCTGTGGTTTCAGTTGGTGGGGGTTATGGACAGCTTATAAGAGAAGTGGTTTAAGTTCTCTATCAGTAAAGGAGTCTAGGGAAATTTGTTGCCTCAGCTTTTAGGAATCTGTGTCCTTAATGTTGGTCTTTATACCCTTAATTATTTAATATTTTTGAACTGTTTGAAATGAAGTAAAAATGACCATATTAATAAAAATGCAATGAAGGGAAGAAAAATAATGTTTGCTCTCCTTGCATGGATTGAGACCCTTTTAGGTTTTAGACCACAGCTGTTTGGGTTTACACTGAGCTCTGCTTATCCAAGCACAAGTCTCTGTGACTTCAAAGGCAACTGCATTATGATTGCAGAGGACAGGATTTGACCCACAGAGCAGAAGCTGTATGCAGAATGGGATTTCAGGCTTTGTAAAATTAAACCACAGCTTTGCAAACCTTCAGCAAAATGCTGTGCTCTGTAATCTGAAGCTTAGGCTGATTTTTATGCCTGTGATCAGGGTTTTAAAATATGTGAACAAATTAATTTTCCCTGGCAATTGGTCACGACCTGTGGTAGCTTTGGAAGCAAGTTTGTAGTAGGACACTCAATGCTGGATTAACCAGCTGGATTACATGGAATAGCCCAGGATCCAGGATCACTTCACTACCTGACTACCACTTACATTCTTGATGAATATATGAATGATAATTGCTTTTCAGAGCTAATATCTTTATAAACTATTCATGCTCTGAAAAATAATTGCAAGGAGAAATGACTGCACAACAGTTCAATGGCAATATTTTATTATTCTTTTGCTTAATAAGTAGCCACAATTAATGCTTAATTTAATTACCAGGAGCATAATAATTCACTGAAAACATCTTTAGAATGGGATCTCTCTATTTTGTGCACCAGCTTTCTGTTCAGAAGCATGGACATCTGCCTGCATTCAGTTATCTTGCATGTGACTTATACATGAGCCTGCTGCTCCAGCCACTAGATCCAGTTTTGATCAGCTAAAACTATTAAAAACTGCTGTGTGCTCTGTCTGTGCCAAAACAATAATGTCTGTACTTACGCCAAGGAGCACTCTCGTGTAGAAGAATTTTGGTGGGACATCATACACAAGATAATACCACCAAAAGAGGAAGACATTTAAGCCCAGCCACACAAGCTGAAAGAGAATTAAACAGGAAGATTACAGTTTGTTGTTAGAAGTACTCCATCTGAATTTACACAGTTCAGATAACAGTCAGTTACTTCCCTGTGCTCCTGTTTGCACAGAGAGATGTACTGCAGGGTATAAAGTTTTCAGCAAGGGTGATAGAAATCTTTCTGCTGTAAACAGGCTCTGATTTGTGAACACAGGGTACAGGAGTGGCAATAGACAAAAATACAGCAATGTGCAGCTGAAATGTTTTCATAGGTCAAGGAGTTTAGGGTTCATTGTATCAGGACTGTCATATTACAGTTGTTTAATTCTGAGTCCAGTTAAATCTCTAAATACCATTGAAGGTTAGGGACTCTTCCAAATGGCAGTTCCATTCCACAGCCACATTAACCTATGTGAGAGGAAGACTTGGGAACTGTGACAGAGAAGCTTGAGATCTAAATTTAGATGGGCTGAATTACACATAGGGCTGAATTCAAGAAGAGGGTCTGAAAACAGCCAGCAGGGAATACTCAACACAGGCCCTTGGTAGCATGTAAACTACCCCAAACCAGGCTTTGTGGCTGTACTGCAGAATTTTCTCACACTTGCACATGCTGCGGTGCATGTTATTAACTCTTAGGCAACTACAAGTCTATCTGGCCAAAAAGGTCTTAATGAATCTGGATATTTGCCCTCCTAGAGCTGGTTGGCTGATTTCACATCCCATATTGAAACACATCGGTAACACTGCACTCAGTCTAAGTAGTTTTACTAAGAGTTGCATGTAAACAGAGAGAAAGTCTGAGAACTGGGAGAAAGCCCAGAAAAGGTGATATTACAGCTCCTCACCCCTCCTAACCCATATATTTTGCTAGTTCTTTGGCTCAAATAACACTGTAAAAAAACCTGTCTTTATTTCAGATCTTGAAAATGTAAATAAATACTGGGAAATGAAGGGATTTCCATCAGGGTAAGGCAGTATATAGGAAATCCCCAAGTCCTCATTAAAACACCAAGCTCATCTCAGGATTAAGTGCTTAGGACACTTATTGAAAGTGACACAATGGCACACTCTGGCAGTGTGTTTCTGTTTTGTTGAGGTACATCAGCAGGAATTGTGTCTGTCCTGTTTCTGGCAAGCACTGGACAGCCCTGTGCCTGCTCAGTGTGCAGTAAAGACGGAGAGGCTAAAGCAGAACACTTGGGTGGGGTTTCCAGTGCTCTGTCCTTTTAGCTGGTTTCTATATGTCTGTTAGCTTCCTTCCTTATTACCCGCAGCTTGTTATAGCTTTGAGGTTCAAAACCCAAATTCCTTATTTGAGCAAAATAAAGGGCTCTTACTTAATTCTTTTAATATTTCAGTTCTGGTGGGGGAAAAAAAAAAGCAAAAAGAAAGCCAGAATTCACCTCTTGGCAGTTTCAACTTCCTCAAGTCACTGAAGGTGACAGCAAACACAGTTACTCCCTTTCAAGCACTGAAGTGCCACAGCTATGGCATGTTCCTAAATTTCAAGGTCATGCACAAGTACTGATTGCTCATAGCAGCAGAAATACTTCTTGGAATAAAGATGCTCATATTTCAGTCACCAAAAAGATACAAATTCTATGTTTTCTTTTTCTTCCTCTCAATATTTACATCTATTAATAAAAGGTAACCACAATACCAGAACTGCTCTTTTGGTTCAGGTATTTGAACAGAAAAACATTTTGGTTTTGTATATGTTTTTAATACATATATGTATATGTACATAATATATGTATAGAGGTATACCTTTAGCCCTTGTATCACAATGTGAAATAAAAAACCCCTACTAGAATAAAAGCTTAGTTTTCTCCAAGGAGGACTGCCCTGCTTACTCTTTAGCACTTGAGAATGCAACTGGGATTATCTATACTTTTAAATCTTGCTCAGAATTAATTTAACCTACTTTCACAGCCACTCTATGCAAACTGTAAACAAATTCAATTCAAATAGTAGTTGTCTTAATAAAGGATTCATGAATCTGCTCTAAATCTCCACTCTCTTCTCCCTTGAATCTGACATTAATAAATATTTTATACCATCAAAACACTGTGCTTTCAGTTAGACACATTTCTGTTCATAAAAGTGCAAAAAAGGGTGATTGTTTTAATTGCTTTCTCTGTTGAAGTGCACATAGTTAAGTGAGTATTAAAGTTGAGTTTTTTGCTCAACGAAAGTATTTCTAACAAAACAAAGTTAGTACACGATCATTTCTCAGTTAACAATGAAGCCTACAGCAACTGAAATACCAGAGAGCTCCTTAAATATGATTCCCTCGAAGCATTTCCCTGCATTTGCTGCCCCAGTTTCTGCATACTCAGGTGCATCTTTCCCTGGCACAGTGAGAACTGCTCAGCACAGCTTTCTGCAGAACTTTTCACCGGACACAAATCCAACAGAAATTGTACTTACAACGACGAAGATGGACAGTCCTTCATTCTCCACCCAGTTCCCCATGGCTGCCTGAGATGTGTGAGCACAGCAGCCCTGCTCTCTCTGGGACAGCCTCTACGTCTCCTCTCAGGAGGAAGTGAGAGCAAAAGGTTGCAGCACCCTGTTTCCTTTCTCATTCATTTGGGAAATAAGTTAACCATTTAATCATGACCCCAGTTCTGTTTTGAATATGTTTCTATCATCTCTACATATAACCTTTCATAACTCAAATACATATAAACTGTTGAAATAGACTTTTTCATTGTGATACAAAGATAGAATAAATTATACAAAGATAGAATAAATTATACAGCTGGTCAGGATTTCTGCTAAAAAGTGTATCGCCACTTTATATAACTTTTAATGCTGAAGTGTAACATCGAAGGTACAGAAGATTTACCTCTGCCCAGACCTGTCTCTTTTTAATTACCTCAGGACTGAGATGCAGTTCATGCTGGTCTTTGATGATAAATCACTATTACTAATTCTCTTCCAGTAATTCAATGTCCACAGAAACTGCAAAGTGTAATCTAACATTCCTCTTGTCTGGTACATTCAAACCTCACTAAATTCCTTCAAAAATTCCTCTGTTCTGGCCAAAACTGAGGAGAAATGTCACTGGATAGGCTTTTTTTTATAGTTTTGAGTCTCACAGGATCCCCTTTGATGGTCATCCCAAACTGATCACAGAATTACAGAACGATAGAATGCTTGGGTGGGAAGGAACTTGGAAGATCATCTACTTCCAGCCCCCTGCCATGGGCAGGGAGGCCATCCACTGACTCAGGCTGCTCAGGGCCCCAACAAACCTGACCTTGGATGCTTTCAGGGATGAGGTAACACTTCCAGGGATGCTGGATGTCATCAGAGGGTCTGGTGCCCCTGTTTTTGTTTCTGGAGGTAGCATCTGGAAGTTCAACAGTTGGAGTGGCTGGCAAGGAAAGGAGAGAGGCAGTTCTGATGTGTGAATGTCCATTCTTGCAGTGAAGACAAGCCCTCTCTCCCTGACCAGAATGGCAGCATTCTCACTGCCTTTTTCTTCTCCCTAGCTCAGGGTAAGTTACTTGTGCCTTCTCTGGGGTGTGCCAGTGCAGGTATCCAGGATGCTCTGACCTTCAGCAGCTTTACCTTGCCTGGAAGCTCCTCAGGCACCATAGCCCCTGAAACATGGATTTATTGGCTCAGGAGGTTTCTGGCAGGCTACAAACCCAGAAGGGGCTGATCTTGCATCAGTCACAACAGTTGCAAAGTCTGAGGTCCTTTTGACAGACTGAACACAGACCATGAAACAGAGTATATTTCAGCTGCCTTCAGCCTAGCAATTATTAAATGCAGTAGCTGATCTCACTGCCTAAACTCAAAAGAAAGGGCAGAGGTGCTGGGCCCTTCCACGGCTGGTGAGTTCTGCTGCTCCCTGGTGCCTCTGAGTTTTCTGTTTTCTGTTACCTCTGACAGTGACATGACAAGCACAGCAAATTTTGCCTCTTGCTGCAAGTGACAAATTTGAGTAGAAATGGTACCAAAATCACCCACTCATCACCCCTGATTTAATTCTGATTGTTTCACCTTTTAAATGAATGAAACATTTTTGCTATTACAAAAACCTGAATGTTTTATACTTTGTAGTTATTTGGAACACATCCTGTACAAGAAAAAAACATTTTGGCAGCTGTGTTTTAATTATGTAGGAGTGTAAAACTGAAATATGGAAAAAATTAAATGTTATCTCACTCTGCTTTTAAAATTTGTTTCAAGCTACTTGATTACACAAAGCATTTTTCATCCTTCTTTGTGCTCAAAAGTTCAGTCAACACTATCCTTTTTCAGCATGACAGCATTGTAAAAGTATTCATGTCTCAAGGTTCTTCCTTTCCTCACAGTAATTTTACCTCATTGCTTAGGAATTAATTTAGCTCCTCTCCTGCTCTGCACAATAAAGGTCTGTGTATTGCTGCACAAATTTAATGCCAGGTGTTCGCAATAGGCCTACGGATTTCACACACGTCCCTAAAAGGGACAATGAAAAATTCTGCAAGTAAAAACCCCCAAAGAGAGAGTGATGTGAAGATCAGAGTGAGAGATCCAGCTCCTCCTCATGCAGCAGGGGGAAAGCCAAGTAGAAACCTTGATTAACCTCTTCTATTTTGTAGCCTGAAGTCTTTATTTTGAATGTAGTACAATCACTGTTTACCAGCCTTGCCTTGATTCTACAGCAAAGAGGAAGAAGTAAACAAGGGACTTGTCAAGCTGTCTTCCCTGAAAAGACTCTTCACACGCAGCCTGAGGCTGTCACTCTGTGTGCGCGCCTTCACTCCAGGGAATGACATAGCCTGAAACTTCTGCTCTTTCTGTTTTGTTTACAAAATAAGTGATTCCAAGCTGAGAGAGCAGAAAAGGGGATAGATATGAGCCATGTCAATGAGACTCCAATGGCTGGCAGATCCTTCTAGGTCCTCACTTTACACTGTAACTCTCAATGCAATTCCCTGCTCCAGTGCTTCCCCACACTGTCTTTTGCAGTCATCATGAGAGACCCATGTGCTGTATTAAAAAAACCATGTCTGGTTCAGATGCTGCTTGCCACACCAGTCTTGGCCTGAAGTCAAGCAGCACCACCACAAAACGGGCCAGAATGGCTGCACACTGCTGTGTTACTGAAAGGAAGAGACACCACCAACAGCACGTCCTAAGTATAGACAAAATTTCATCTCAGTAAGCTGTCAGTAGTTTCCAGAGGAGCTGGACTAAAGCTGCAACAGCATAACCTCCCATGTATAAAGGCAGAGGTAAAATTAACCTGCCTTTGCACAGGACTGAGGGAGAGCGAGCCCAGATGGCATCCTTTGGGCAGGGTACCAGCTTTATCATCTGCCAATGTGGCTCTGGAACACAACCATCATCTCTGCGAGACTTCTCTTCCCAGGGCTGCAGATCCGCTTCGTTTACACGTGCTGGTGAAAGCCCACGGTAGCTTTTCTCTGCCTGGAGAGAGAGACTCCACCAGCGATTCCCGCTCAAGAAAACACCTCGAAAGACGTGAGAACAGGAACGGCAGCCTCTCCTGTGCCCGTCTCGCCCGGGTCGGTGGTTCAGCAGCCCCGCGGTGCCACCCGCTGGCAGCGCCGGTCCCAGGGGAAGGAGCTGGAATCCTGCTCAGCCCTTCCCTCGCTATGCACCTGCCCTCGTGTCTCCTCTCCTGCTGCATCCCTGCTCAAAAACACTCTCCTGCTTTTCCGTCTCTCTTTCAGCACTGGGCTGTCAAATCCGGTTTCTAATTAGCAGCTCCTGATCACAGTCTGGGAAAGGACTTCCAGGGCTCCTTAGCTCACTTCGTTCTTCCTTGCAGGGTCTGCTGCAGCTGTATTACTCCTGGCACGTTTGCATCCCCATTCCACGACCAGAAATAAAGGAGGTGCCTCCCAGCCTGCTAGAGCTGTGCTGTGGTAGCTCATGAAGTATTCCAGCATCCCTCTACATGCCCAGGAACAGCCCCCAGGTGTGAGCACCTCAGTGCCCAAATCCTGCAGCACAGGGCAACACTACAGCTCTTCACAATGCTGCAGTTTGTCTTGGGAAATACAAAGGAGTGCTGTGGTAATTCTTTTGCTCATTTTTCTCCCTCCCAATCTTCAGTGTGGAGGTGTGGGGGTGACCCAGCTCTGTCAGCAGATGACTGTCCACAACCAGACACCTGACAGACACAGCCTTGGTTTTATGTTCATTTTCAGTAATATCAAGAGGCTATTACTGTATTACTTACTACACTGAGGAATGATGTCATATTTAATGGATGTGTCTAAGCAAGATAACATAATACAATGAATTATGGCACCAAGGATGAGGCTTTTGCTTTAAAATTATCCTTCAGCTAGATTACTAAAAGAGGCTTCATCCTTGTGCCAAGATTCAGCATGAAGCCTATATGCTGCTAAATCATACCTAAATTGCCTCTTATTATAGAATTACACTGTTTCAGCCACACAATTGCTAGATTTATATGTTTCCCTTCACCCATTTGTCTTGATAAAGCTTTTTTACTTCTGGATTTTCCCTGATAACTTGGACACTTGCCTGTGACTATCTCACAAATCCCTATATGGCTTAAGTTACACTCAAGAGAAATTTGGAAGCATCCATCCATCTCTTTGGGAAACTCAGTGAAGACACAAGTGCCTGATAATTTGTCCATAATTTAGGCTTTGAAGTGGGATGAATTTCTCCCAGGTTAAACTACCACTGGATGAGTAGTTATTAAAGCCTCCTGTTGTAAGACTGTTTACAGCAGTTTATTCATATACACAACGCCCTCCCTCCTGGCATTTTTAGCACTTGCAGAGAAATCACTATGAAAAACAAAATTTCAATGAGTGGGTTAGATTAAGGACTACAATTTCCACAATATTATTTATTCATTTAATTTCTTGTATTTATGACTTCTTAAGTTTTGATGGTTCAATAATATTCTGCTATTTTCACTGCTCAGACTTTCAGGGCAGCAGCAATAGGCTGGAGGCACTTAATTTCTTTCTCAGCTGGATTTAGAGATCCTCTCACACAGTCTTCTGCCAAAGCTCGAGGAGCTGTGTCCACCTTCATCAAAATCACATCTGTTGACTGCTAATTACAGTGACTTATGACACTTTCTTTTGTATTAAGGGACACAATGCCATCTCACTGAGACTTTTGCTACCTGGCAGGGAGAGTCTGCCAAATCATACTCCAATCCTGTGTCAGTATTTTTCTCCCCATACAAATACACTCCTACACATGCTAAAATTGCATTTAGTTTTTTATTACCCTAGAACTTCTTTTGAATGAGTGATACACTTAAGACTATAAACAGCTTGTTGTTTTAAATTTTAGATCTCCCACTAGTAAAACTTCCCTTTCCCTGATGATTTTTTTTTCTTTTCTTTTCTTACTTGAAGAGACAACTGCTGTTGTGCCCTGGGAAGAACAGTGATGTATAGATTATTAAGATAGCAGCTTAAACACACAAGCCCTTGACTGTAAAGGACATTACAGGGCAATAGTTGATGGCTAATGGATTCCTGCTTGGTGCCCTTGGGGGCTTCCACTGCATTTTGGCCAATGGTAAATTATGGTGGAGAGTCAGCTGCCCCTGGCATTTGAGTTGTCTGATGAGTTAATGCTGCAGCACTCTGCAGCCCTCCCTGAATTTGCCTTACCATCAATCCTCACAGCACAACACCCACATCCTTGCTGAGGCCATATTTCATGGCTAGGCAGAAGTAATTTTTCACTTATTACATTCCTTGCCTGTGCCCACCTGTCTCCTGTAAAGTTTTCCCTTTTCCTTTCCTCTGAATCTGAAGAAGCTTGGTTCATTTCTGATCCACACAGCCAAATCACCATGAACAAGGCTTAGCCCAGCCAGTGTCCCAGGTTTCTCCAATCAATTATCTTTTATCCTTCTGTAAAGAACAGAAAGGCTTTTTCAGCACATCACATCTTTTCAGCTGATGAAGAAAACAAGATCAAAGCAGCAACCATGTGGTTTAAAAAGCTACCTGACATATTGCATGGTCCATTGTTTTTCTTCCTGTGCATAAGGAAGGTGGAATTGTGTAAGGAAACAGCACATAAGATGTCAGTGGTAACAATTCTGTTCTGACCATTAGCACTTTGCCTATTTGTGCTCAGATGCAGAATCAGACTAATGCGTATACTACAACACATATCATACATAAAATATACATACAATTAATATTTCTGTGTTTATATGTATTACATATGTAAAATACATATAATGTACATATAATTAGGACTGCTGGTATTAAAGTAATCAAAAAAAAAGATAGACAATGATTTTTTTAACATGGTACAATGTGCTAGATCAGAATGACCTTCAGTTTCTGCCTTACTGTGCCTGGATTCCTTTCTGGGGTTTTCACTATGCCTCTCCAACAGCATCAGTGGAGAAATCCAGGCTTACCCTCAATGCAACGTTTGTGAGTTGCCACACACATTTTCATAGGTTTGCAGTGACATAATTTGATTTTTTTTTTCAGAAAATATTTCTCTTTCTCCTGTTTGGTATTTTTTCTTCTTGCTGCTTAAAAAAAATAAGTAGGGCAGGGAACTCCACAATAAACATGATGAAAAAGAGTTTAAACACCTAATTATTGTGCTTTTGTAGGGCTCTCTTACTTTCCTTGTAGCTCCAAAGTTGTAGCTCCTTCTTTTAGAAAACTCCATTTCCCCTCTGATTTTTTTAAAATGACACCTGGATGTTTTTGAGTTACTGCACTGCCCATTATTATTAAAATATTTAAAATGACAATGAAGTATTGATGCATTCCATGAGTTCAGCCCTTTCCATTGCCAGGAATGTTTGTCTCCAAAAGAACAACCCTACTGAAAAATCTGCCTGAGCATTTCATGTTGCCTTGTTTCTCCATTTCTGTTTAAAATGACCCCCACGAGGCAGCAGAGAGGGAGGAGGAGTAGCCAGGACATCCCATCTGAAGGATGTAACTGGTGCTGTGAGGGCCACAAAGGCAGAACTGAAGCCATTACAAGCACCTCTCTTCTGTTTGCTGTCAAGTGCAGCACACAACTTACTCCATTTACAATTACTGCAAATCCATGCATGAACACACCAAAATGCAAAGCTGGCACCTCGTCTGTGAGGTTCTGGGCTATTGGTTTGGACATTTACTTCCCACTCTAGAAGGCAGATGTGAATTAATCTTCACCTTGACTACCTCTGGCATCACTCTCCATCTAAATCTGCTCCTGATCATTTTCCACAAAGTGTCTGTGGCTGATTAAAGCTCTGTACTGACAGGGCACATTAATCAGATGAAACAAGCAGCTGATGAGAGACATTTCAGAAGTTAAAATATGTAACATTTATCTGCTGTCATTCTGTGTGCTCTGTCAAAATAGGAATTGCAGCAATTATGAACATGAAGGCACATACCCTATTTAAGACAGGCTGTTCCTGGTTCATTAAATCAATCAGGTCTCACCTTCAGGGCCAAAAAGTTACAACTGTGATGTTATTCCAGAAGGACCTCAGTAAGCAACATCCAACAAATTAGCATCCATCCTCTGCTTAGGTGTGTTTTCCCATTAATGCTAGTCTGTGATTAGAAGCCTTTATACCCAGATGCATTCACATCTGAATTTCTCACCTGAAAGGCAAAATTTTAATACCTTGAATACAGACATTCACCATTTCCATAAAACTTGATTTCAGTGACAAAAGATTTTCCTTGTAACAGCATGTAATAAAAAAAAATTTAAAAAAGGATTAAACTGTCCTTTTTTTCCAGGATATGAAGTTGTTCATTCAGGGCAGAGATTCAGTAAACTTTCATATTTGTCATTTTAAAACACTTACCTTTCATTCTTAGTCTAATTTTGGGACCTCAAGACCTAACAGTTCTATGATACATTTTTTTCTTGGTAAGTAGGAAATTACATAATCTTTAATACATCTTACTTTTCAAGTCTTCTATCTCTGGCAAATCAAACATCTCTACCATATTACTGTACCTTCATGTTTCTATGATGATTCCCAACTGAGTTGAGGCACTCACCACAACTCCATTTTAAAATACAAGATTTTGATGATGTCTTGCAAACATCTGAGTTCAATGCCCTGTTTTCTTTGCTACATAAGACCTTCAAATAGGTAAAAAGTGATAGAAAATGGTTCATTGTTTTAGGCTAGATATTATCAGCTACTATGGGGAAAAAGTAAAGGAACTACTTGTAAATGAAAGTTATATATTTTTAAATTAAAATTACAGTCTAACAGTCCCAAGTATCCATTAATTCTGTCATAGGAGTGCAGCTCTTACTAGCACACAGTAGTGTCAATCACCACCAGGACTTCTAAAATCTTTTCTCAATGCTCATGTAAGTGATGTACATACATTACAACTTGTCACAAGGTATCTAGTTACACCCATATTTACAAAATATATGTCTATTTTATCTATTTAAATTTAGAAATACACGTGTTGCAAAGTTTTTGTTCATTCCTATCCCTCCACAAAAGTCCTCAGTAATGATTTTGCTAGATACTCCCAGGGTCAGATATAAGTATATGGTAAATCCAGATGAATGTAAAACAAGTGTGCAGAGAAGAGGTTAAAATATTCTTTATAAGGTAACAATTTCTTCCCAATTCTCAATGTAAACCAGTAAATATTCTCACACTGACAATGAATAAGCTATACTAACCTTGTTCCATACAACACTGGCCTCTTAAACTGCCCCCCTCTTACAAAATGTTCTTCTAAACAGCAATGGAAGCATGGGGGAAAAGAGCTCCTAAATCAATCACAGATTAATTCTTCTGTCAGGTCTTCCTGAAAACATTTCTGCTGCTATGAGGTGACAGATGACAGTGTGTTCTGTTACCATTACTTCAGATTTCTTGAAAGCAGCACACTAAGAACTGACACCAACACAACTTGAGGGATAGTTTCAACATTTTAATTAGTGCTGTTTTACAAGTATAAAAGAAAACCCATGTGTCAGATCTTGTATACTCTTGCACACACAAATAACTCTTGCTGAGCCATCCTTTGTGTGACTCAGGACTACTCAAAAGAGTAGAGTTTTCAGCAGTAGCCCTAAACCCTTCCATGGAACACACAGGCCCCTCTAACATTCAGAGAGGAGAGTAAAAGCACAGTGAACTTGCAGCAAGAGATCACTCATTCATACACAGACAGACTTTGTACTCATATTCTCATGTCTCATGTCTTCTCCATGCAGCCACTGGATGTACTGATAACAACACCCTCCACTACCTGGAGAAAAACTGCCTCTCCCAGCTTTACAGCACACTTCAGAAAAAGCAGCTGCTCCCTTCAAGCCCTGGTCTGACACAGCATCGTTGTGTCTCTGACTCCCTCCTGCACCTTTCCACCAGCAGTGGCAGCACAGCTGGATAAACCACCCGGGGCCATGGTGGCACCAGGTACTGCACAGCAACAGCCCTCCGTGCTGGAGGAGTGTTTGAACTGTATTTGGTTATTCTGCACAACTAAGGCAAAACCATAGGACAGTAATAGAACCCAGATAAACTCTTTTTTCCCCCCTCTCATAACAGTGATTTAAATATTCATCTCCCTATGCATGCACTTCAGGAGACTGGTATAAAAATAAGAAGTAATGTGACAGCCACTCTAAATATGCATCTAGAGTCTCCTGTGAGGTCTAACGGTACTCACTGTGTATTCATCCTGGGCTCCTGGCTCTGCACCTCTCCTACATTTGCCTTCACTGTAGCACCAACCTGGCTGAGGCTTGTGAAGCTTTCACTGTTTCCAAATGGCACAATCACAACTGCACCACCACTTACAGTGTCCAAACTCTGCTTTAAGCTCTCTCTTTACATAGGAACTGCTTCTACATATTAAGCCGCTTTTAAAATTTTCCCCCAAAGACTAACATTTCTGACCTGGGTACATCTGTAGATAGGCAGCCACTGTAATTCCCTGATTATTGACACTGATGAGTGTCCAGCTATAAAGACAGATACTCAGTTTTGGATAAGAACACCAGAAAATTTGAGCCTCTGGGCTGAATTCCACAGGTTTGGAAGAAAAGGTTACATTCTCCCTTGCTCCTTTAACTCTCTACTGAAAAAGAAAAAGCAATAATCTTTTATATCTAGAAAAGCACAGAGAATTCCTACACTGTACTTTCACATACAAAGGTACAGAGAAACACTGTTGTGTCTTCAAGGAGTTCACTATTCTATTCTCTTCTCCTCACAAAATTAGAATGGAGGTGTTTGGTGTCTTCCCCAGATATGAGACACATTCCCATGGCAAAATCAGGCCAACAATCCCATCACCACCCACCAATAATTTAATGACATCTACATACACATACCATACATAGACACATATTTAGCAAAATGAAAACATAACTCCATAATAAAACTGAAATATGAAGACATTAATTTACACTGTAGTAAAGAAAAAAATAAAAGCAGGTTACGTCTTTGCAGCACTGCAGGTGACATATTTCATTAAAAATGACCCCAGACCTGAGTTTGAGACACTTCTAAAACAATTATGATGATGTCATCCCTATTAAGAACTTCACATCCTGCATGAGGACAGAATGGAGACTTCAAGCACTGGGAGATGCTTTGGTCATCAATTATTTGTTTCCATGAGCAGCCATAATGTGTAACACTCAAAAGAAATGTTAGGAAGGTGCTAAGCAAACAAAGTGCAAAATGCTTTCACTTAATTTGTGAAAATACATATGGGTCTGTGTATTTTCACTAAATTCTTGTGTGTTCATCTGCTAAAGCTTTCTCAGAAATTTGAAAAATACAGAGACACTTTTATTTGTGGTGATGTATTGCTGAGAACAAAAAGTCAATGACTTCCATTTTCTCTTTCAGACTTCAGTATCAGGGTTGTGATACTTCTGAGGTAAAGAAGTCAGAGGGTTTTGAATTAATGATATTAAACTAATCATAACAAATCACAGCTCAAAAAAGAAGGAACCAGTGTCTTCTATCCAAGTACAAAAAGTCAATGAGCTTATTGGGGCACTACCAAACCCCTGATGATCAGGGTAGTGCTCATCTCTCTAACTTAAACCATCTAAAAGTCAGATGGACAGTGAGAACTAATTGTGAAGGCATCTGGTTAACACTGAGTAAAAGGTCTCCAGAGAGTGATTCCTATCATCTATATTTTGAGATGGGGTGAGTCACTCCCTGGAGATGTGCACTGGAGAGCACCTACATGACTGGTACACACTGTCTGCCCAGCCTTAGATATTTAGATAAAGTGAACACCACCCTGACACCAGAACATCACAAAGTATTAAAGAAATAATAATGAAAGAAAAATGAGCTATTCCAGAACATCACAATTAATGTGTTAAATTTACTTCTCTTACTAACAAGCAGTAAACATGAAGGGTGAAACAGTGCAAAGCCAATAACCCCTCTGTCCATCCTCAGGAACAGTCACATTTCTGTGTCAGTGCTGGCTAATTGGCTGTTTCATGGCAACCCAGACTACAGTGCATTGTGCAAGTCCAATTCTTCTACCACTGAGAGAAGTATTATCTTATTACACTGATTAGAGTGTAAAATAGTCTGCAATTTGATCAAAGCAGACCACAGCTACAGTTCATACATAGTCCAGGTCTAAGCTCTGTTTCCATGCTAGGGTGGCATGCCATGGGACATCCTGTCTGAAATAAAAGTCATTGCCTTCCATCCTCAGACTTCCTGAGTAAGGTGAGCATCACGACAGTTTCTGAATGATGTGTCCAATAATGACTTTAAATCAGCATGTGACAATAAACCTATGTGCAAAAAGGCTCTGAAATAGAAATCTACAAACAACGATTGCTCTCCGTACACAAACACAAATACTCATACACTGCTCTCCACAAAAACAGGCATGTCAGCCATCATGCAGTGCTACATCTGCAAGAAAGAAATCCTACCCACAAGACACAATGTCTAAGTTACACAATGCTCCCAGCAGGTGATCTGCCACCTTCCAAAGGCACCTACTTGCTTCCAATTGTACTAGGCATTGGAAGAAACACTTTGATGAATATTTCTGTTTTGAGAATCTATTGTCTTGCTACTGCCCCGTGCTTCATCAGTGTTTTCAGGAGATTTCATCACCACCTTGCCTGTCAGTAGAGTAGATTTGTGATGCTGGCAAATCAAGTAGAGAATCTTGAAACAGGACAACAAAGCTTCAGTAATGCTGGAGGAGAAAAGTTTTTTGCACGGGTGACAGAACTGGTAGAACACCAACATGAAGAAGATGCCCATGCAGTAACCTATGAGGAGCTGCAGGAACAGCATAGGGGCACAGACATAGAGGTAGAAGTCTGTTCTGTAGATGTACCACATGAGCAGGAGGAAGGCGTTCTCCATCAGCCGCACGATGTAGTACACGGTCATGCGGTACCAGTTCTGCGATTTGCTGATCAGGTCGGGGTCGCTGAGCTCCACCTGCGCTGCCGACCAGCAGAACATGTTAATGCCAGCATAAAGGAACGTGAGAAGGCACAGGACGATGGTAGTGCCCAACCTGCTCAATTCCTTCTCTATATTCTCAGGAAATGGCGATTTGCTAAGCCAGAAGAGAATCCAGGGGTAGAGGAAGAACCCTAAGAAATTCAGCAGCACGACGACAAAAACCCAGATTTGAAGGACTGAACCGAAAAGCACCAGCACGGTGACTCGTGTGGCGATCTCAAAGCTCCTCCACATGAATATGCAGAGGTAGGCGGCAGGTTTCACACGGACATTGTAATCGTCGTACTTTATCTTGATGGCCAGGATGTTGCAGCGTAAGGCGCCGTAAACGATCGAGAGGAGAGAAAGCACCATAAAAACACCTACAAAGAGAAAAGACAAATCAGGAGCTTCATCTTAGCAGCAGACATTGCATCTGCAGTCATTGTCGCTGCACTCCTGGGGATTCCCAGCAGGGTGTAATGCCACGGGAGCCATTCCCAGCCCATACTTGTGTGAAGGAAATGAACTCTATCCCAGCAAAACCCAGCACATGACTCTAATCCTACCTCCTATTTTGGTCCCTGCTTGGTACTTATTCAGGAAGCTGGTAAGGAAAAGAAGGCGCTCAGCAGCCATAAGTGTCTGTCCCTCCTCCCCCTGCCCAGGGCTGTTCACACACAGGCTGCCCTTGGTAATTTCACAGCCCAGTCATTACAGTATCCAACTTGCTCCCTAACTCCTACAGTACTCCACAAGGAACAGGGGTGCTACTCCCTTTCCATACTGATGAAAAACTGCAAAATAGAAGCTGAAACTTTGGAGTAACTTGGACATGCAGATAACTTGGTGCTTGTGAAATTCTGTGTCAAAGCAAATCACAAAAAACGTATGTGATACAGCTCAAAATTGAAAGCTGAAGGAATTTAAACCCAGCACTGTCCCCATTGTCTCTGGCTGTGCAGAGATATTTACTCACCTGCATGCACTGTGTTTTCCTGTACATCAATTTTATTTATACACTAATCTGTATAATGCATTAAAAAAAACCCACTCCTATTAAAAATGTCTTTAAATTCAGATCAATTTTCAGTACCTCCCACCTACCCAGATTCCCTGAAAGGTAGGGTTCACATTTAAATTCTGCAGAAAGTGAAGGCAGAGACCAGATGTTACCTGGCACGGCAGGAGGGCATCCTGTCTTGCCTTATTAAGTAGGTACAAATGTACGTGAATACTGAACACAGAGAATAAACACAGTGCTAACTGTCCACAGGTTTTTTGTATTTGCATGTACAATTATATAAATATTTGTTCACAATTTTTATTAACATGCTGAATAGCTGATATTGCCTCAGATATAATAATTAGAGTTTGGAATTCCTAATTATGTCAATTACATTTGCAATGCTTAGCAACCAGTGTTTTCTGCAGCCTTCAATTAGTTTGTGTGCCAATATCCTACAAATAAACATTTGTATCCTATAAAAAACTGGATTCCCTGTTTTGCTATAGTTATATGGCCAAAATTATCAGGGTTTGGGGTTTTTTTCTAATTATAAGTCACTAATTTCTAAGCAGTCCTTTGGGAGAAACAAGTGTATTTTAAGACCTCTAACAACTTTCTAAGAGAATTTTCTCTATCATTTCAGCTAATCTCTTTTCCATTATGACCCACAAACACCTCTGAATTACTTTGGCAAATAATTAAGTCTTTATATCTAATTTCCCAAGGCACTCAGTAAGGTGAAAAGCATTTATCATTTTATATGGTAATTTTGTACATGCCAGTTTGGTGGTGCATATATTCTCTGAAAATGTTTATGCTGAAATTGTCTGTAGGTTGCCAGTAGTTTTTATATCTTTCTTACAGCACTGAATAGTGTCTCTGATAATGACTTAAAATAACCATGTGACAGTAAACCTATGTGCAAAAGACACATAGAGCTGGGCATTTTTAATTGTTATGTCTTGGAAAAACATCAGGTGAAAGCAGAAGAGCAGGCGAGTTCAGTCAAGAATATTGCTTGATGTCCTACAGCTTTTTACAAAATCTTTCCTGTAGTTTTGAGCTGTGAAAGAACATAAATTCCAGCAGCTCAGGAAGCAAAAGAATGTTCTCAGAGTTAAAGGAACATAAAGATGTACCCAGTGGGGACTGAGTGCTGCTGTGCTGGAACTCTGCTTGCTTTCTGCTTTGACAAGCTGAAACATTGATCCCATTTTCACTTTAGGGAATCTATATTAATCTCAAACCTATCTTATAAACTCAAGCCTTCACAAGAGGCACTTCTCCATTGATAGAAAATAAGTCATGCTGACTCTGGTTAAACACACTAGTCCAGTCCTACTTCTTTCCTAAAAGCTCATCATTGTCACCAAACCTTCAGTTCAAACATAATTTTTAATTCTGTGAGAAAGATGGTTTGAAGCAACCACAAAGGGAAATACCAGAGGGTGACACTGTTGCTTTTACTCATCCTGAGCAGGGAAAGAAATGTAAATATAAAAGGCAAAGTATTTTCCCCTGGAACATTTCCAAATCCTCCAACAGTCCTTATAAAGCTGGCATTTCTCTTCTTCCTTCCTCTTCCCAAAAGGCTTTTACTTACAAATCAGAGGTGGACACCCACAGAATCATCCAGGGAGGCACTGATTTGCTTTGTTGTGTTTTGTAATTACATCTGAAGTCCTTTCACAACCTTGTCCTTCCCACTTCAGAAACTGCTAAGACAGCGAATTCTGCTCTAGATGAGCTACCTCACAAGTACCACTGAGATTTATTGTACATACTATAGTTATATGTATACAAAATAGAACTAGACTCAGATTAGGCTAATACATGTGGGTTTCCAATGTTGTATTACATCCAATATTTTTACACTTTTCATGATAAACAGTCACCAAAGCTTTATGTTGCTCATCCCTAACCCCAAGAGTTGGTCCTGCTTTTACAGCTTTCTGGTTGTCTTGATCTTACATTCTTGGCAGACTGTGAAATGACATTTTTGAAGAATGCCAGACACTGGCAAGACCCCAATAATCCATAAGAAAACATGCAGAGAAATTAATGAATGCCATGAAATACACAAGAAATTTGCAGCATGGCTCTGGCTGACAAAGGGCTAGGCAAGGATGCATATTCTTTTCAGAAGTGTTCCAGCCAACACTGGAAGCACTAAGGAGTTTCAAACAGATTTGAAAGGGACATGCCATGCCCCCAGCATGATGGTAAAACAGCTTCAGGTTCTCAGGTGATATCAACCTCATTACCCTGAACAAGCAGAATTTATACAGAATGACAGGGTATGTAGGAATCCAGAAAAATAACAGATTGATGATGAGACAAGACAAAACACGTGGAAATCAAAATACAAGACAGTGATAATTATAACAGATGCAAATGGAGGAGAGCCTGAAATTTGGAGGACCAGTGTCAAAGAACAGGGAAGCTGAAGACATCTGAAATGTGGAATAAGAACTGGGCTGGCTGGATAAGAGACACACAACAAGAATATGGGTAGGACTCTTGTTTTTCTGATGAATGACCTCTAACAGACATCGACACCTTTCCTAACACTTTCTTTTCCTTTGCATTTCTGTATTTTAGAATTACATCTGTATGGAGATGCTCCTGGGAAGCATGAAATAACTGCTGCATTTGCAAGTGGGTTTACCAAACTCTGGTGAGCCAGCTTATCTCTGGTCATTTCACCCAAGGAATGTCACTTATCAGTTTGTGATTACAACTTATCACAGCAGAGATAAGCTAGAAGCAATAGAGCATTACAAATGATTATTAAAGATGCAATTCTCTGATCATCTAGAACACAGGACTTCTCTTTGTAAATCATGATCACTAAGGTCAAAACCAGTAATAAAAGAAAGACAGTAAAAAGATGACCTTTCTCAAGTAAATGCCATCTACAGCAAAGTGACTGGAGATTTTGCTAATTGCACTGTTCAGCAAAGGATTCAATCACATTGTCTCCATCCCACATCACAAGTGCCATGGTTATTTGAAGGACCTACCTCAGTTATGAAGAACTCAGGGACTCAAAGGAGTAATGTCTAACTCAGGAACTGAAGGAGTAATGTCTTCCAAGAAACTACTGCTATGATGTTCTAGTTTTGGCTGGGGTCGAATTAATTTTTTTTCTAGTAGCTGATACAGTGCTGAATTTGGATTCAGTATGAGAATAATGTTGATAACACACTGTTTTAATTGTTGCTCAACAGTGCTTTAAGTCAAGGGCTTTCAGTTTCCCATGCTCTTACAGTGAAGAAGTACACAAGAAGCTGTGAAGAAGTACAGCCAGAACAGATGACCCGAACTATCCAGAGGGATATTCCATACCATTGGTATCATGCTCAGTGTATTAACTGGGGAGAGTTGTCTGGGAGGAGCCAGTTGATGCTGGGGGATGGTTTGTGCATCACTTGTCTTTCTTGGGCTTTATTCTTTTCCCTCTCTCCCTCCACCCCTGTCTATCCCCTTCATTACTACTACTATTATGATTATGATTATGATTATTATGAGTATTATGATTACTATTATTACTATTATTATTACTATTATATTTGACTTTATTTCAATTAGTAACTTGCACCTTGGCCTCAGCCTCCCTAGCTGTGTAAAGATCCTCTCAGAGCCTTAGAGATACAAGAGCTATCTACTGTTTCAGTGGAAATGCACCTTCAAGCTCACACAGGTGCCAAAGTCCTTTCTCACACTGAAAAGCTGTTTGTCCCATGATGGTTCTCCATTTAGCAGTGTGCCAGAAAACCAAGAGCATATCAAGGAAGCAAGATGCAGAGTTCCACAGTAAGACAGATGTGTCCTGGTAAGCCCATGTTGGTGAAGGTTTAACAGCTTGGGTCCAGAGATGAGATGACCACACTTGCACAGCAGCTTACTGAGTCCTGCCTTTTGATTCCAGAATCAGAGTCTGGCACAAGTAAAGATAGTTCATGTCCTCAGTTCATACTTAAAAATGCTTTCCTGAAAGTACATCTTCCCTAAGGCAGCATGACAAAACATGCTCTGCAGTGCACCCCAAGGAATTTCCAGAAAGTTTTGCTCGAAAAACAAAATGGAACAGAGGTAATTTTAAAATTCTTCATGAAGACAGCTCGGGGTTGGGGTTAGGGTTAGGGTTAGGGTTAGGGTTAGGGTTAGGGTTAGGGTTAGGGTTAGGGTTAGGGTTAGCTCAGTCCCTCCAGCTGCCTCCCTCTCATACCATAATGGTCACTTTATTAAATCAGTGTTTTTACACCAATCCAAGTAAGCCACAGAAGGTGTCATAGTCTAAAACATGACGATATAAACTTGAAAGCAATATCACCATCAAAAGCTACCAGGGAGATGAAACCCATTGCAGAATGCTTGGTTCTTGTGCAAGGCAGCTATAACTGACTGCCCTCCCACCCAAACACCAAAAAGGTCATAGCAACAGCTCCACCTACTTCTGGCCACGGTGACCTCCTGCTGCAGGACACAGATGTAGAGCTGGAGCGTGAGCTGGGGCGCTGAGCCGAGGAAGGCCTGGATGACAGAGGCCCTGCTGAAGGCAGACCTGTGTGTGCGCAGCTTGCCTTCAGCCTGTCCCACCTCCTTCTCTACTTCTTCTGAGTGCCCATCCTTGGGCAGCTGCCTCTTCTTGGTGATGCTCACATAGGGATCTTCAACTCTGCCAGCACGGAAGTAAATATAAAGGGCTTCCACACACCTACAAGCAAACAAGGAGATAGTGTAACAGGGAAAAATGAAAGAATGAAAGGCCTCCCCACTTCCTGCTATTCTAAGCAGTCACATACTGAGTCCTAAGCCATTTTTTCATTGAGCAAAGCCTGTAGGTTTTCTCCTCCTGGTGAGCTTGGAATATTACAGATTTCCTTATTTAAAACAGAAATTACATTTTACTAGAGGGCAGGAACCTGGCAGTGCCCTTTGGGCTGCTTGTAGTACTCAGATTTGAGAGGAGGTTTAATTATTTTCTATGAGCTGCCCTTGCTCTCTGGTGTCCCATTAAAGTCCTTAAACTGCTCATCCACTACAAGGATGCCCAACCCAGGACCTAACTTGGAAGTGTGTTTCTTCAGCTACTCATGTATTTTTCTTCTTGTTATTGATACATCTAATGGGACATGGCTATAAACCCACTTTTCATACCTTTGCCTTAAAACATCTGAAGGGGAAAGCTTGGGGTACAAGCAGGTGCACACACCCCAAAACTTTACCAAGCAATGGTTCAAAACACCAGTAACATGCCAGACCAGTGAAAAGGAGCAGTTTTGAGCCTCACAACCCTTGAAATCAACATTATTTTTTTTAAAGGCACAAGAATAGGAGCTTTAGTTCTCAAGTGGGCTTATGTTTACTGTTCTGTTAAAGAAATATTAAATATAATCTGGTAAAAAATATTCTAACTAAGAAGATGCAGTGTTTCCAGTTGCTGCAGCTCTTCATACTTTAAACACAGTGGGAGCCAAACCCTCTTGTTTATACAGGTCTAACTTACTGCCAACTAACTCCCAAGGAACATACTGGTGCCAGCACATACACTTCTATTCATAAATTACATATTGTTACACTATTTGCTGCCTTCACCCACGCACAGAGATAAATCCATACATTTGGGAGAGAACAGAAAAGGTTGTCTCCAGAAAATGCTGCAGCAACAAGGACAATCTGGCTCCTGGAGTATAAAAGAAGATAACAGCCCTGGAGAGATATCTGCAAGGAAAGAACATCTTCCTCAACTTCCTTCCAATGATTGTGTTTTAACTGGCTAAAATTTTATGAAAACTAGTTCATAGTTTTCATAAAGTTTACTCATGAAGAGTAGTTCTAAGAGAACTCCTTGGGTATGAAGGTGTCAAGGGCAGGTTTGGGCATCAAGCAGGACCCAAAACACACTGGGAACACTAGACCCTTGTCTAGGAAGCAATAACAAGCAAGGAACAGGTGGAATCACAAGATGAAGGGGAAGGGAGAAGAAAAAAAAAACAAACTTCTGTTTAATTTAATTAACTTTACTTCCTTTTTTTCCTCTAATTGGACCACCAGCAAGTTTCAAATGCTCTAGATGAAGAGCAGTTTTGGGATTGTGTAGTACTATTCCTGATTCACTAGGCTTCAGCTATCATTATGACTAAAGCTATTCAACATTTCTGCTGCTCTGGATGCTCCATTCACAGAGGTGACTTTCTGTCTTCCCCTAATTAATCTTTTCACTCCTTGTCAATCTTGTTCCACATGAAAGAATCCATACAGCCAAAAAGAAAGTGTGAAAAATTAATAAAGCACTGTGGCTTTATGAAGCCAGCATAGATTCTGAAACCAACAAATCGATTTTATTCCAAAAAGAAAGATCCCAGACAATTTTTGTCTCATTTAGTATTCACAGCCATGCATTCACCCTGAGCTGAGGGCAAGTCTGAGTATATTATGGAGAACTGGATCTCAGCATCAGGCTCTGAACTCTTGCTGTGTGTGATTAGAAGCAGATATAGTCTAGGGACCCATCTAAAAAAATATGTAGTGATCCCATTAAGGAGATCAGATTTATGAGACTACTGACAATAGCAAACATTATAACCAACCAAACCCAGAGTTTTGGAGCAAGCATTTGATTTTTATTTATTAGCTGGATATTAAGTAGCAGTATATTGTTTGTGATGGGGATTTTTTGTCCATACAGAAAAGCAAACATAATGTGAAATGGTCTGATGAGCAAACCTCAGAGCTAAATGGGGCTTTTACCACTACAACAGAGTAATAAAAAATGCTATATGCAAGCATTCAGATTACATTGATAATGATGCCCATTTTCTCCCAGGCCCTGCCAGTCCCATGCAAGAGTGTTTCTGGAAGTCAAGCCTTCTGGGAAAAATAACAAATGCATTCAGGATTCCAGCTGGTGCCACTGCCCAAGCAACTGCCTCCAGCAGGAGCAGAGTGGCAGCTGACACACCAGAAAGAACAAGCACCAATCTAAAAGTTTAAGGAATAGAATGTGGGAGGGGCACAGGCACTCGAATGACCATGCAGATGAGAAGGGTCCAGAACTGTGATGAAGAATCAATGCAGATCTTGTTGCTGTGTCAGACTGTGGCTTTGCCTATGCAGCACATGCTGAGGGGTTGGGCATCTTGTCTTTAAATGAACTGCCTGGCTTGCTCTTTTTAGCATGAAATACAGCTAAGAGACAATGCAAGAAGGGGATTGCTTCGTGGCAGCTTTCCCCCACAGTTACAAGCTCCTGCAGCATGGTGAATTCCACAGAAGCCCTCACTGTTGCTCTGCTCCAGAGGGACAGGAGTGAGAGATCCCAACTTCTGCACAATCCATCTCCTGCAATGATGTTTAGGGCCACTTCAAGAGCCCTTCACATGGTGTCAAGAGCAGAAGGCAAGCACTGGCTGTGCAGGAACTAAAATTGCTCTGAGAAAAAAAAGTCAGATCTACTTTCTAGAGTGAAAGTTAAGAAGTAAGAAAAGGATGGTGCTGCTTTCTCCCCTGCTGCCATATCCTGGCAGAAAGAAGAGCCATACTTTTCCAGGGATCCTGATGGTGCACACAGAGAGTGATTCAGCCCCAACACATCTGTCTTCTACACAGTAAGTAGGAGGAATAATCCTACCCTTATATACTTGCTGAGAGTGAGCACCTCATTCCCTCTTTTATCATGGAAGCGTGGGATTGGAACACAAGCAAAATAATGGTGGTGTGAAGGGGGAGAAGGCAATGAAAACAGGGAACTTTCCCCTCCCAACCAGCATTCCAAAACAAATGGCTATTTGAGACCTATCCATACATATCCTCTGTAAATGTACAAGCAGATTTCTCTGATATGTAATTTTCACTAATTCCTTCTCCTTAGAGAAATATGCAAAAGACTTGTCAGTCCTGCAGATTTACTTACCTGCACCAGGCAAAGATCTGCTCCTCACTCATTGTTCTACCTTTTACCTGCACTGATTTCCTGTTCATCTCACCATGGACACCTAACATATCTGCTCAAGAATAAAGGGAAGAAAATAGCCTAAAGATAATCTAGACATATACTTCCCATCTGGAAAAGAGGGAGGCCATCAAGAGTTGTAAAGTTTAAAGCTAGGAGGATCTCCTACAGTGAGGTCTGCTGCTGAAGTCCTACAAGGAAGGGAAGTTTTTAGACCTGTTCTATTTTGAACTTTTAAGCAGGTCACTAGCAAAGAGAGACTACTCACAAGGGACAAGGTTTCTGCACAATGTCACTGAAACAGTATCTGCACCATTAGAGCTTATTAGATTTCAAACTGCAGAATTAGATGCCCAAAACATGAATGATTGTAAAAAAATTGAGGGTTTTGTTTTTTCTTTTTTTTTTTTTTACTTCCTGCAGCTCACAGAATCAAACTTTGGCCATAACATCAGCTCCTCTGGCAGTTTGATGCAAGCTTCCTCCTGCATCTGCTAGCACATCTGCATTGTGCTGCTGTCTACATGGTACATGTAATTGTTTCTCCTTATGCCTTGAGAAACAAAGCCTGATCCCATTAAAAAAAAAAAGTCTATTGTTTATATCCTTGTCCTATCATAACCTGAGGAAAACAGTCATTAGTGTTCTATATAGGGGGCCTGTTATATTTACTCAAGATTTGTTTTGCAGGAATTCATCCTTCTGCTGACCCAGCCCTCCCCTGATTGCATCTCCTCACACAGAACAGGCTGGGCTCACACTGCCCTAACAGAGCACCAGGAAACAGAGCTCCAAAGACACCTGCAGTCACAAAAACTTCCCTCTCCATGAAGCTGGTACCAGAAGGAAGCACTGCCATGTTCACACCAGCTGGTTTTGATGATGCCAGTTCAGTAGAGTCTTCAGTAATCAGGTGGGAGGAGTCCCTGCATGAGCAGACTCACAGTCCCAGCGCCACCAATATCCCCAGTGTGTGACTAAGCCCCGACTGGCCAAGTCAGTTTGTTGGAAATCTGCACTTCAGCTCTTGACCTTTTTGTTACTTGAAGAATTGAAAAGGGCAAGCTGGTTAACAGGGGGTTCTCTGGTGCCTATCATGAAGGGCAAGAACAAAAGGAGGCTCAGGGAGAACATTGCTGCTCTCTACAACTCCTCAGAAGGTTGTACTGAGGTGGGGATCAGTCTCTTCTCCCAAGATAACAAGAGACAGGACAAAAAGAAATGGCATAAAGCTGGTCCAGGGGAGGTTCAGGTGGATATTAGTAACGATTTTTTCACTGAAAGGGCAGTCAGGCTTTGGAATAAGCTGCCAAGGGACATGGTGTAATCACCATGCCTAGGAATGCTCAAAAGGCATGTGGTGTTCATGGACATGGTTTAGTGGTCAACAAAGGGGTGCTGGGTTATCAGTTGGACTCAGTGATCTGAGAGGTCTTTTCCAACCTAAATAATTCCCTGATTCTCTGAGGGGTTACTTACACTTAGAAGAAAACCTTAAGTGTAGAGCAGTACACCAGCAAAACTACATCCAGTAATTATGTATTGGATGGTAGCAGTGCTTAAAATCTCAAGGTTACTTTGGTGCTACAAGTGCCACCCAAATGAAGGGAACAAAGAGACAAACCCTAGCACAGGAGCAGCCTGAGCCTAAAAGCTCATCATGACCTTCCCTAGAGAAAAGACAAAAGTAATAAACCTCTCATTGACACTGGCTACTGTTTTAAATCATTTTTTTCTGTTATAATTTACTTAGTGTGGTAAAAGAATCTCCTTTTGCAAAAAAAACCCCCCAAAAAACCAAAACCAAAACAAAACAAAAAAAAAACCCAAAACCAAACCTACCTGAATAAATCTTTTAAGCATCCAGACAAGTACATTCATAAGGAGTGGCATTGACCTGAAATGCTGCAGGAGTCCCCATGATGCCCAGAAACCTGCAGTCACTTTATTCCAGCCAAGTCTCTGCAGAGCCTCTGGCATGCCTGCATCCAAAGGATCACAGCCAGGCCACTAAGGGGAATTTTGCTCTAGAAATTGCTCTGAATTTATAGAGAAACTCCTAGGGAGTGGGAGAAGAAATTAAAAAAGGGTACATGAACAGCACACCCAAAGTCCTCTCTGGGAAGAGGGATGCTACCTAATTTTAGTCCTTCCAGTGGCAGCAGCAGGACAGCGAGTGCCTCCCAAGCAGGTGGAGTGTGGGTGGCTGGGGAAGGTGGTGGCATGCAAGAAGGTTCTGTGAGAGAAAGTACTTTTTTTCCATCACTCAGATGATTCAAAATAGGCTGAATCATTTGGCTTGCAAGGCTAAATAACCTCCTTCCCTGCCAAGATATTCCCAAACTATTCCTCAAATCTAAAGGAGTTTTTTTAAGGAAAAGAGGAAGGGGGAAAAAAAAGTCTAGATTTTAAGATGATGAATAAAAACTCATACAACACATATGGGCTGGAAGTAAAGCAGTGCACTGATATCTGAGTACTTAAGTCTGAACAGAGAAATCCTGACTGTGCTGTATCAAACAGAGATAGTCAAAAAGTTGTTAAGTTTCTTTTAAAGCCCTCCAAAGCTGCCAGCCCTCTGTTGCAGCATGTCATCACACACAGCCTCAAGTTCTTAAATGTTTCATTCCCCTGCCACAAGCAAACAGAGCCTGGGGAGGCTCCACTGTCTGTGTCCTATTTGACCTAATTTGACCTAATTTGACCCAGCTCTCCCTGAGCAGCCCTGGGCTGTGCCAGGGAGGCACAGGAGTCCCAGCAGGGAGGATGGAGCTGGGCTTCACACGAGGGCAGCAGATGACTGAGGGCAGCAGGATTCTCTGGAGCAAAGGAGCAGAGGTTTGCCTACAAGGATGGAGGAAAATGCCTCCAAGGACAATGGTCCTTTTCAGCTTACAAAAAGTAAAAGCCACAGTGCAGTGATGATACAACCAAAATACTCTTTGCCTTCTAGCTATCACCCACACCTTGTGTGTATGCCAGTCCACACAGGGTAGGAAGCCCCCTGTACAAAGCAGGGAAAGGGAAGGTATTTTGTGTGCTGAAAACACAACAATATTTACAGTGCAGAGCTATATCTGACAGGAAGCAATCAGTTTCCTCTTCTGACAGATACTGCAATCTTTAGCTGCAGGAAGGCAAGGAAGGAAAAAAACCCAAACCCCAAAACCCTTTACTGTCTGTGTCAGACCATTTTGACTTCCCAGACATTGTGCTGTATGCTACAAGCTGACACATTTCCCTAGAAGTAAAGAGGGCTTGGTTTGCATTAAACTTTTAATTTGCAGAGTCCTTCCAGCCTTTAGCAGAAAACAAGTTTTTCAGGTAGTATGAATGTACTACTCTATTTAATTAGTAATTATAATTCCAGTTATCCTGGGTTTTGAGAGACGTCAGCATACATCACTTTGTCATGCCTAAATGATGCCATGGGGACTATGGCATCATAGTCACTTGTGCTGTGGGCACAGCACATCCAGAACATCTCAAACCTCCTGGAAATGCTAAGTTTGTAAATCTTTGAGAAAGGAAAAAGTGCAGAGTCAGCAACACACTAGAGGAGAGGAGAGGAGAGGAGAGGGCTTTCATATGCTCACTGGTTTTACAGCAGTGGCTGCAGCTGGGAGTTCACCAAAGAGCAGGAACTACATTCTGCACAAGATAAGATTTGTGTTGTAAACTGAAAACTTGATGTTGAAAAAGAAACAGAAAGTCAAGTAATGCTTGGTGGTTGAGGTCAAAATATAAATCTATGTTTCTTTTGTATAACTGAAAAGAAAATCCTTCAATTTCTTCTTGTTCCTCAAATCCTTTGTCTGCTTCCTCACATATTCTGGCTTGACATTAGATTCTTTCCCTGTCTTACCTCAATAAATTGATTTAGAATAACAAAAGTCATGCACTTAATTTTTGATAGTTTCTTTCTCTTTGGTTCCTCTCTTATTTTCCAAAAATGTGGAAGCAATTTGTTCTTTAGCTTTTAGAAAACCAGAGCTCTTTCAGAATTGTTAAGCCACAACTTCAACATCTTTAAAATTTTAACAAAGCAAGAAAAACAGCATAGTTATAGAAGAAGTCAATGTTTTTGAAGTGTAAGATATTTTGTAACATCCAAACTGTTCACCTTTCCTTAGCGTGAACAAATCTTTCTTTTACACACTATTCAGGAATTTCAAAAAGTTGGTGACACTTCTCCAAGCCTCTACTACATAAACACTGCATTTAATTCCCTTTCTCTTTAAATAAAAAAAATTTAGTATAAATTTAAAATGAATGCCCCCCAGAAACATGTTGTCTTGGAGTTGCACACTGCTGTAACTTTTCATCTACTTTTTTTCCCTACGGGTGTTTTCAGTAAGACATTGAACTGGAATAGAGAAAATCTCCAAAGCAATTTGGGGCGGGAAGCTCACGTTTGGAAGGCAAAGCCAGACTAGAGCATCACTGATGTTCCATGGGATGGGACGGATACTATCGTTGTGGAAGAAGGAGACACAGTGGAAGAATCTCCCGTTCCCTCCTGGAAGCGATCTGAGAGCAAAGCGCCGTGCATGAGGCAGCAGCGGACAGACACAACCATCAGCAAGAAGCCCCAGGGATGCAAACCCAGCGCAGGGCGGGACGCGGAGGGGCTCTGGCGGCTCCCCGGGCCCGGCAGGGCTGAGCCCCTTTCCCCGGGGCCAGGTTTGCGCCCGAGGCATTCCCAAGGGACTGTTCCTCCCGCGGCTGCGGCAGGACGCGGGAGCGGCGGCGCAGAGCGGGAGCGGCCCCGCCCGCACCGCACCAAGGCCGGGGGGCTCCGGCCGCCCCCGGGCTCGGCCCCGGCCCCGGCGGGGACTCACCGACCTGACGAGCGGCCCCAACTGCAGCAGGTGCAGCAGCAGCACCAGCGGGCGGTCGCGGCTCACGTCGCGGTGGATGAAGACCAGGCTGAGCTGCACCAGCGCGCAGGGAAAGAGGGCGAAGAGCAGCGTCAGCGTCTGCCACATGCGGTTCCCCGTGTCGTGGTAGCCCGCGCTCAGGCACAGCGCGGCCGCCGTCTCGGACATGAAGAGGACGAGGGAGATGAGGACGGAGCCCGGGAATTTCATCGCAGCGGCCGCCCAAGCCCGGGCCGCCCAGCCGCCGCCGCCGCCTTGCACCGGGGCCCAGTCCCCGGCAGAGGGAGCGCCGCGCTCGCCGCTGGCCCGCGGCCTCTGCGGCTCGGGGCTGGATCCGGGCCGGGGCTCGATCCCGACCGCGCTTGGATCCTGCCTGGCCCTGCATCCTGGCCGGGGTTGCACCCTGGGTGGGCTGGGAGCGGGGGAAGGTTCCCCGGCCGTGCTCGGGGAGCTCCCCCTCATCGTGTCTCCTTCAGCCGTCACACACGGAGCTGAACTGAGGGGGTTGGTGGGAAGGGGCGAGCGGGTGCCCCTGAGGGCGCTTGGTCAGCCTGGGGGGTCGCACAGCCACGGCATCGCTTGGGCTGGAGGAGAACCACACCATGGCACTGAGCGCCACGTCCAGGCTTTCCTGAAGCCCCTCCAGGGACAGTGACTCCACCACTTCCCTGGGCAGCCCGTTCCAGTGTCTAATCATCCTTTCTGTGAAGAAATTCCTCCTATTGTCCAACCTAAACCTCCCCTGGTGCAGCTTAAGATCATGTCCTTTAGTCCTATCACTGTTTGCTTGTGAGAAGAGACTGACCTCCACCTGGCTACACCCTCCTGTCAGGGATTTAGTGATAAAATAGTGATCTGAAAGGAAGAGGCAAGGGCAAAGTCTGTACAGGAAGAAAAGAACTCTGTGCAACAATAAAGGCTGAGAGATGATTTAATTAATAAACAAACAAACCCACAATAAAACCAAACAAAGTCAGAAAAGGAGTGGTGATTGCAGGAGAGGCTCCCCTGACACACCCAGCTCAGAGTCCCTGATCAGGGCAGTGTGGCAGTGTCAGAGGTGCCCTTTTAGCTCTTTGCCAGGTGCCTCTCCTCTTGCTTGCCAGACCTTTTCCTTCAAAGGTTCCCTGGGCCACAGAACCCTGAGCCCTGCTGTGACACCAGCTGTTGACCTGCAGCATTTGCCTGCTGTCCCTGGGCCTTTCCCCCTCACCAGCAGGATCCTTTCTCCCTCACCACCAAAATTCTGGAGTCCTGGAGATATGTACAGTCACCCCAGCAGTTATCTCCAATGCCTGCATGGATGAGCAGCACACAGTGACACCCTGAGGAGAAGACAAGCCTTTGTAATCCCTCCATGAAATCCTGAACCTGAGCACCTGGCAAGAAACAAAACTGAGGTACCAAGCCAGGTTGGCAGATGGTGCCTGTGTCCTGCACAGGAGTCTCGTCATCACTTCTCTCCTCTTGGTGCATGTACTTGGTTCATGCTCAGCTGGCTCTGGTGATAGATCTTATTTCTTCCTGCCTGCTCCCTGTTTCCAGGTAACTACACACCTGGGACCTACATGAGCACAAGAGGAAGGCAAGACAAGAAGTCTGAGATATTATTAATGGGATATCACTACTGGCTACTTCTGCTTATCTGCTACTGTTCTTTAATGTAAGTTAGGGTGTCACCAGATTTACACAAAAAGTGCCAATGAACACTTGGCCATTTCTTTAACTCCTGCACTGGCAAATCTGGAGTCCCATTGCTCAGCTCAAGTTGAGCTAAGCTCATGATGATAAAGATGGAAACCTTGTTGTGGGCAGGCCAAGGAGAATTTAATGCTTGTGTTCTTCACTGGGAATGGAGGGTCTTTCTGGAAAGGGAAGAGGCTATGGAAACTGAGATTTAAGCAGACTGACAATAAATACCTGAAAATAAATACCTAGATTGGGAAACTTTAATCTACAGGCCAAAAGCAACCTGTCTTGTCTTGTGGGAAACTACCATAACCTGTTTTACCTAAGCACTGTGTGCAGCCTGGATGATTTATCTCATTCTAAAATGATTTATTTTACTTTTGATAAGTAAAAGCTTTTGGAGCACTGAGTCATGACTATTCTGGAAGGAAGTGTTGCCAGCACTACGAAAGGTAAGTACAGAAATAAACAATCCAATGCAAAATCATACTGTTCAAGGTTGGACTTTTATTTAAGGCAAAATATAATCACAGCTTTAATATTCATAATATGGATATACACAGTTTGTTCTGCCACTATGAAGCTCAGTATTATCACTGCTTTTAAAAAGCTATAAAATCTAGTTTCTATCATAATCTACAATACAAAACTAATACAATAAACACATTCTGAAAGATCACAGTGTTTAAAATATTAGAAAAGCAGGGGTCCTGCTTTCAAACAATAAGGTGCATCTCTAAAGAATCAAATCAGCCTTGATTCTACAGGCCTGTACCACATCATGGCTGTGAATGGCTGTAACACTGAGAAACCAATCTAGGGTGTGGCACATACTCAAGGAATGAACATCACACACTGGAATATACTGAATAATCAAGTGTCACCAACACAAACTAGACATTAAATAATGCCATTTAAGTTCCCTGGACTTTTTATTTGTATTGGTATTCACGTATATTGCAGAGATCTCTTGATAAAATGTGTATAAATTGCCATCAGACAGGGCCCTGCATATGCAAACACCTGTGCTTTCCTCATACCATGCAGACAAGCCTTATTAATTCCATGGGACTCATGTGTAAAGGAAAGTTTGTAGGCCTGGGCTCTGGAATGACATAGTTTTACCCCTGTTTCACACATGTGGAAGGAGCTACCATACATGCCTGGAATCAAGCAGAGGTTCACCACAGACATCAGCAGATGGCCTATCAGGCTCTTAAAATGAGTGCAGGAGGCCATTTCAGTGGCAAAACCAGACCATTGTTAAAGGACATGGTAATGAAGACAGAAGCAAAGTTAAATTTCTGGTCAGACAGCCTTTCTCTTCTATATGATATAAAAATATATGTTGGACTAGAATCTGTTTTCTATTCCCTATAGGATATAATTGACTTAAGGACTTCTACATAGTCATACAATGCTGTTGCTGGGTATCAGTACACTATAAAATCCCTTGTATTCAAATATCATTATACCACTTGGCAAAATAAGCTTTGAATTAATTTTCTGCCATTCTAGTTGGTATTGCTGTACTTGACCTAAATGCCTCCATTTTCTCTTTGAGTCATGCCATGAAGAAATTCAAGGGACTCCCTTCTAAGCATTAAAATAAATATGGCCTTATGTATTTTCAAGCAGATTGCTATTTATAAATTTGGTTTTTGAGAGCATGATGTAGAATTTCCAATATACGAGGTGTAGGACCAACGGTGACAGTACAAATTAGCCAAGTTTAATATTCAAAGGCAAGATTCAAAGTTGGTGCTATTGGCTTCTTGAATGTATTTTTTTAAACTGCCTTATCATGGATAGTGCACATCACTTCTGTTCCATTAAAAGATAGGAGTAGGCAGTAGGTTCAGCTACAGGCAACTCCTTCACAGGCAAATATTTTTTAACATTTGATGACTTTGCTATAATGGCAATGGAGTGCTGTTCAAGGCAGCTGAAACATGCACAGTGCTTACTGTACCACTACTGTGCTATTCCTTTGGAAAATGCCTGTTCACCTCCCTAAATTGCTGTATTGTTTTGTGGGCCCTGAGCATTTTTGGCTTATGGCTTTGAAGTATGTTGTTCCCCTCATAGTGGGATTTTTGGTCATTTTCTTATTTCTTTTCAATTTAGCTTTCTGCTGTTACTACTTAGTCTTAGACATATTTATATAAACTGAAATGTCTTCTCAGAGCAGTTCAGGCTGTGCTGCCAGCCAGCAACTGTTAATTCTTCAGAGCAAGATTACTCTTTGAAAATCAATCGGGCAATTTTAGTCCTGATATACTAATCTTCCTACAGATTAGAATATGCACTCATGCCAGTGAATATTCAAAGTATGTAGAAGATTACTGCACCTGAGATTTACTTGGCAGACCTCAGAGATCCAAAGAACAAGGATATATTCTCAAAATGCATGCATACACTAAAACAGGTCACTGTTGGCATAAAACATGCAGTATGCTAGCAGATGCTGTAACTGTATATGCAGAAAACTATATGAGTACAAAAACTTGATTGCTTATCAAAGTTTCCATTTGCACATATTGCCCCTCCATGTTTCTGAATACAGCAGATACCTATGGTTCATTTTTTTTCCACAGTATTAAAAAAAACCAATCAGTATTCTTGTCATATCCTTTCCATGTCCATATACAATCAGTATTAGAACATCAAAGTGGCATTACTTAATTTGACAGAGTAGCAATAAAGGTGATCCCTTTCCTTGCATTCCCTTATGTATATTTCCCAGAACTACTTAAAAGTGAATTTTGGAATGTTTAGCCATTTCACTTGGTTTCAATTGTCCTGACAGAACTGAAACACTGAAGCATGGAGAAATGACCATGCTCCCTAGAAAGTCTCTGTTTTATTTAATGAAGTAAAACACCAGTGACAGTTGTTATATAGGATAATGATTTTTCCTTAGCAGGTGGGAAATGGCACAGCCAGAGAGAAGAGACCATCTGGGAGCATAAAATAATGTAATGCAAGTTAGTAGAACACCCTGCTTAAGCAAAATCAATCAATCTTATTTTCAAGAACAAAAGACCTGGGCTGCTTCTTCAGCCTCCTCAAGTCATTCAAAGGTTGGGAAACAAAAGCAGGGAAATTGAAGGCAACAATGATGCAATCAAAGCAGATATTGAAAGCAGTGGCACAAAATAAACATGTTATTATGATGAGAAGTTGTGAGTAGCAATTAAGAATAAAGATATATTTGTTAGAACTGTACTGCTGATAAAACTTACAGCATCTGGTTCTATGAATCCTGAAATCAATAAATCTGGACACTACAGATCTAGCTTCCCTCAAAATTATTCCCTGACAGTAATCTATGGATGGCAGGCTAAAAGTCATGAACAGCACATAGCTCCTTAAACTGATGTGTAATCTACAGCTTTACTCACAAATAGCACCACACAAACACAGGTACATCACAAATAAGCACCAATACCCACATAATGCATCCTCTGCTTTAACAGCATAATCAGAAATACTATCAGAAAGACTAATATCACTTAAATTCCTATTGCCTACACTTTAGAAACTAAACACAACCAAGAAACTAATGTGCAAACATGACGTAGTTTCTGTGTTTTACACCCTGGAAGAGGCTTCTTGAGTTTCCCACAACACAGTCTTTTGTCACAGCACCAGGGCAGAATCTGTTAATCTGTTCAGGAATACATTTTCCAGTCCATAAGGGCCCAATTTGGGAGCAGGAGGAGACAGCATTCCATGGAGAATGTCTAGCAAAGGTTGCAAGGTTGATTTCTCAAAGCAGGAAGAAGGGTACACAGAGGACCTTACCTTTTATTACACTAAAAAGTGCTGACAGCTCTACTCAGGTTACTGTTCTGTCAATGTCTTAAAAGCAACAAATAAAGATTGCAACAGCACGTTTGTAAGAGCATATATAGTACAGAGAAAAAATCAGGTAAGACAATAAAGAGGGGAAAGATGAAAAATCCCTGCTAATTTAATGAGCATTTTCCAAAGAGCCCTGGGGTGTATTTGCACTGTGTTCAGAAGCTGTGACTGCAGCACATCTAGAAGCCACCTTAACCCAGCCAGGTCGTGTAAGAAAAGCCACAAATCTTTGAGAGTGAACTCAAACTGCCATGTCTGATGAAAGAGATGAACAAATATGTTCCAAGATTTTTACCAGATGTATCCCATGAGACTGGATGTTTGTGTGCTGCCCTTGCCAGAGTCAGTGCTGAACTCACATAACCTGCAGAAATGTTTGGGACCTAGATTTCAAACACTGGGCGGTTCCATGAGTTTTCTCATTGTTGAATGGACTAACTCTTACTCAAATAACTGTTTTGTCTCTCCAGAACATGGGGTTTCTTATACAGAGAATGGTTGTGGGGACAGGAGATCTGTTTTGAGTGTGCTGTTGATCACAACACAGAGAAGATCAGAGTCTCCTCTGAATGTGAACTGGAAGAAATTCTACAAAGAGAGACACACAGGAAAATCACTAGAAAACTGACGCTGAGCTCAATGTTCATTCCCTGGCATTTGTGAAGAATCACATTTAGAAGAAGTGGGTAGGCCAAGTTTTACTTTCCTTAAACTTTTCTTTAAGAAGGCTCCACTTATGATATATAGGAGCAAAATGTGTTACAGGAACCAACAAGATAAAAAATCCTAATGGATTTGGGATCTTCACTGGTAACAGCTGGCTCGGCTCTGATCTAACAGGAGCATTTCCAGGGGCTGGCAGAGCACACTCCCATATCCACTGACTTTCTGATTCAGCCTCATGTCTACACCCTCCCTATGGAATTCATCCCTCTGTGTGTGCACATCTCACTGCTCAGAGTAACCAAGGAAGTGACATTAGTGGCTTTCTTAAAAGACCACAGAGCCTTTTAACCTATGTGTTTTAATAAACACATAAGTATATTGAATTTTACCATTTCCATTCACTAAAAGATACCTAAATTCTTGACAAACTGATACAGAACTGCTTTGCTTTATTCACCAGTGAAATATGGTTATTCCTATGATTAAGTAATTAATTAGAGCTGCACAGTGCAAGACAGAGTAACAGAAATCCTTATCTGCAGCTCATAATAATGTAAGCCATCTCATTAAAATAACAGTGGCAAGAGCAGGAAGGGATTATTATATTAAAATGTGGGAGGATTTCAAGACCCAGCTCCATCTTATAGCCTGATCAAAGCCCACTGAAATGAAATGGGAACTTTAATCCATTAGGCATTAAAAATAAAGAAATTGTAATCTCCTCCAGCTGAGAATGCAGGAAGAGGGACTGCATTGTTTGGCAGTGCATGTACAGCAGCTTTTTCTCTCCAACTTCAGTTTTTGACATATTGGTCTTCCCAATTTTCCTTTATATATATTATTAACATATAAATAAAAATAAATAAATAAATAGTAAATAGATTTTAAATACAGATATTCATTTTCTATTTTTTAGTACAAATCTATGTTAGTGTTTTCTTTAGCTTTCAGGTACCATGTCATCATATCTATAATACATAGAAAACAGCATATATTTGCAACTGTATGCGCTAGTGCAACTAGTATTGAGCAACCCATTTATTTCTATCTAAATTATTTTCTAGCTAAAAATCATTTGGGCATATACATTATCTTGCTAACTAGGAAAAAAAGCAATTTTGACTTTTGTTATCAGGTTTTTTGAGGATCAGTATGCCACCCCAGGATTGTATTCACTTCGCAGGGTTTGTAGTGAAGAATTCATCAGGGAAAATAGGTTTTCCATCATCTGAAAAATTTAGGGTACTGTTCAGAAATGCTGCTATAAGTAATTAGTTTTTAAAGGAAGCTTTTGTATCACTGAACAATACTTATCTAGCAATGCTGCATCATGAAGAAAGCATCTGCCTGCTGTATCTTTGCTACAGAACTTTTCCATCCAAGTCTTCTCCATGGCTCCACCCATCTACCATGTGACTGGGGAAATACAGACAAGACATGACACAGTTACAGTAGATCAGAAAGGAGACCAGCTCCTTGCCACAGATTGAGCTTTAAAAGGAAGGGTCCAATCCAGTGCTCTTTACATACATGAAACCTCACTTGCTGAAATGAACTGTGAAACTGCAGCCTGAACACTCAGCTATCTACAGAACTGCCATTATATGAGGACCAAAGAGCTCAAAGATACAGATTTTCCTAATACATGTTACTAAAACTAGCAGATGTGGTTTAGGGTAAAAAAGTCTCAGATTTTGCCTTTGTGCAGTGCAGTGACATGTCTACAACACCCTCCCCAATTAGTGAATTGCTCCACGAATGGTTTTTGCAAGATTCTTTTTAAAACCTACTGGGTGCATCACTGTTTCTTCTTTGCATGTCCCTGCAATTCTAGCTTGCCTTTTTTTCACCAAATTAAAAGTTTGATAATGCCCCTTTCTCTCTCACTTGAGTAATTAGATAAATATCTACGACATCAGATTCAATCAGCTCCCCCATTTTTTTTTCCCCACTGACCCCTTTATTTTGACCACACACTTCCCCACCCCCCAAGCCCCAGTGTGTGTTGGTTTTGATCTGACTCCCAGCTACATTAAGGCTAACATTAGTGGTACCCCAGCTCGTTTTTTACATAGCCTGTCTGGAAAAGTAAGTGGAACTGCAGGAGCCCTCTCCCACTACCTCCAGGATTGGCCTGGAGAACATCAGTCTTTAGACAAAGACACTGAAGAGAGGAAACTCGGCTTGGTTGGGTTGCAGCAAGTCAGTCAGGAAACACACAGTTCCTGAAAATCCTTCATACAGACTATATACACTTTCTAGTGCCCGGGAACCAGACTTGAATTCTTCTGTAAATAAGAACTCCGCAAACCTAAGAGAGAAAAAAAAAAGAGTTTGTTATTACTTTATATTCCTCTCTGTCTACTTGTTTGGAAGCATCATTTTAATAACACTCAGTATTTTAAGAAAGTAGAATGATCAGTATTTAACCTTTTCTGCAAATTCTACACTATAAAATTTCCAGAAGAAACTGAGGTTCATTAGATCCAGAAGAAACAAACCTTTGCAATCTGTGTGTGCATTATGCTTTTTTAAGAGCTATAAACTTTTTCTGATTTCTGTAATATGTATCAATAAACAAATACTTTTTGATAACTTTTAGGATGCAAGCCATGTTTCACATCAATGCAACAAATTTTGTAATGCTAAAATAGCTACACAAATTTAAAAAATAAGCAAAGGGCTGACAATCAGTCATCTTAATTACTATATCACTTCCCCTTGTTATTCTGTGCTGTAAGGAAAACAGTAACAAACATGGAATAGTATGTTTTTAAACAGGTACAGGAAACTAGAGATACATAGTTAAAGATAATTGCAGAACCATGATAGAATTTTTACTAGACCACATGTGCTTGCACCCAGACAAAACAGAATTAACCCCACTAGCTAAGCTAAAGGTGGGAATGAGAAATTAAAAAAATACAAAATAACTGCACATCACATCCTATACTTACTTGCCACTTCTAATAACATGGAATAGTGTTAAATGCTCTGAAAAAAATCCTAATAAATCATGTTTTACCCTACTCCTGGACTTGGGTACACAGCTTGTCAGGGTTCTGCCACCACATCAGGATGGACCTGGATGCACGTGACCCCTCCACATGCAGCCCAGTTCCCTCTGTAGGAACCAGGCTCCTGGACAGGGAGGGAGCCTGGAAGAACCCAGGCAGCCTGGAATGGGACTGCAGAGCTCCCACAGAGTGCACCCACCCAGAACTCACAGCCAGAACTGATCCTGAACCTTAAACACTCTGGTTACATCCGAGGGTGGGGATCACAGACTCTGCTTTATCAGTGTTCCTGAAACTTTCTGGTATTACCTAAATCCAGAAGACAAGAATGCTCACCTCTGTGCCCTGTAGATGTATTTGGAGTTCCCAGTGAGCCTGTAGAGCAGCAGGAACACATAAGCACTACCAGCCACCCCGTGGCAAATGCCAGGGCCCTTCTTCAGGAGGCCTTTCTGCCAGGTGAGCTCTCCACAGCGGATACAAGTGTCCAGATACTGAGGCTTCTTGGAAACCAGGTAAGCTTTGGCAAACAGATATGCAATGCCTAAGAAAAGAGCAGGGAGATTGTCTTTTGTAAAAAGCACACCAAGAGTTTCAAAGGACACCCAAGAAAATAAAGATTAATACACTAAAAAACTGCAGGCTGTGCTCTATGCACGTTAGTGTAGCCTCTAAATGCTCCATGAGGGGGGAGTATCTGCTATGCTAAAAACACACAGTAAATGTAATTATCCAGCCCCTGTGACAATACCACTTCCAATCTTTTCAAGGCATTATTGAATTTCAGGGTTTACTCCAACATTCCCTGACTTTCCTAATTTTAAAGGAGCAGTCACATTTTTGTCTTTAAATACTAAACACTTAGCACTGTGTTCTATTGGCTCCAAATCCCCATTTACCTCACCTGCTTACACTGACAGAAACACAAAGATGGGCAAGGTAATTTCTTACACTGGCAACAGATACAAAGTTTTACTAAATGAGAAAAAGAAACTCACTTTTTTTTCTCCAATGAAGCATACACTGCTTTATTCTAGTTATACACAGCTATGCCTACTAACTTCTGCTAAAAAAAAAAGCTATTTGGCTTATTTTTAGAGGGGATTTAAATAAATTAATCATAATCTTCACCAGAGCACTGCACAGCTCAGTTCACAGTAACCTTATGGGAATGCACATGACACATAACTAACTCAAGTGCCTAAGGAAATGTTCAGCTGACTTGTGGTGTGAATTTAACAAACACTGGAGTAGCTGAAGTGCTCTTCTAAGCTACATCTGTGTTATTACCCAATAACAGTGATGGGATGCAGGTTTTTTGGGGAAGAACAATAGCAATTAAAGAATTTCCCCACCTCAAAGTGTAACTTCTTTATGTCTTTTGGGGTTTTTTTTCACTTTGGTCGAATTTAACCTGAGATTATCTTCTACATGGAATCACCTAATGTGGAAAAGCAATGTGCTCAGCATCTGGCTGTGCATAGATCAATGGGAAAAGAACCTGGAGCTCCATGGCACCAGTGCACCAGCTCGTTCTCCCTCTCGATGGTCTCCCCCAGCTCAGGGGGCCAGTTGCTGTTCTGCTCCTGGTCCATCAGGAAATCCACACTCTGCCACACCAGCTCCTGATCTGCTGGCTGCAGGTACTCATAATAGGAGAGCAACATCTGCAGGATTGAGGAAAGCCCATGTGCTGCCCCTGGAAAGAACAGAAACAGCTGAATTAGAGGGTGGGTTTAGGTCCTGTCTGCACCTCATTACAACTTCCCCTTGGGATAGATTTCCTTGTCAAGAGCATGGCTCCTTCATCTTCTTCATGCATACTGAAATAGTGCTTGGAATGAAAGATTTCTAGGTGTATAACACCATATTTTACTACTCCTGTCATTTTTAGTTCCTCTAGCTTTGCAAAATATATGTATGAATTCCTTCTGCTCTCACTCTGATATGACTGAAACTCACTGTAGGAAGTAAAAGTGAACCTGAACTGAATTCTGTTTCAAGGTGTTACTCTTCTTATCACACTGCTGAATCTGGGCCATATATTTGCATTTGCTGAATGCAAATTGAAACTGGGCCATAAATGGGTATTTCCAGTTACTGACTGACACTATCAGTGAGCTAACACCTAAATTTCAGTGCAAGAACTCTCGGTACCTGCCAGGGTCTGTGGAACACACAACTCAGTGACTGCTCTCTCTGCTCCCCTGCCAGGGAACTGTGAGCCAATCTCACACTTTCTGCAGTGATTCTGTGCCTCAGTGGCCTTTCCCCTCTGCTTCAGGTGAGCTCTGACCCAGCTGCCCATGAGGAGGAAGAGGAGGATGGATGGTCCCAACTGGCTCAGGAGAAATCCCACACAGTAGATTTTATGTATTTTATTCCTGAAGTGCCTCCTAGCTCAGCATCTCCACACAGCACCACTCTCAGAGGTGTTGGTGTGTTTTACTCACCAAGATACTCTGTTCCATAGTAGGAATACATCAGTGGGACTGGTTTCCTCTTCTTCACTGCATACTGTTTTCCTGATTCTAGTATGGCCAGGCAAATTGATTTAATTTGTGCTGCAGTCAGCACCTAAACAGAAACATCAAACAAACATCAAGTCTATTATAATTATTCAATTTTTAAGACATTTTTTCAGGAGTCTGCTTTTTTGCCAGTGCACAGGATGCAGTACTGCCTTTAATCTTATAAATATGCTGTAATGTACATCATTATTAGGAGTTCCTTACATAACACAGTTGATTTACATAATGTGTCTCAAAACCAGAGTTTCATCCTGTCTCAGGAAGTGAATGTCAAATCTTTAGCTGCACAGATGAGGTGAAAAGAGGCCCTGTAAGAGTCTTTCTTTCCCAGAAATCCTTCAGTCTGATGGAAGCTGACAACAAGCACCAGGCAAGCTGCAGAACAGCAGCCTCCAGACTGGGGGAAGAGGCATTAGGAGAAGACAAAGGAAAACTGAAAGAAGCAAATGTTACAGGCTTTATTGGGACACACTGACCCAGACAGATTTTTCTACAGACAAGATTTTAAAAAAAAAAGGAAGCAAGGAAGAGTTACTAAATCACTACTACATATGAGGGTTCAGAAACCTCTTTAGTAAAAGAATCAGACTTTCTTCATACAAAAAAACGCTAAGAAAAATGAAATGCAAGACAGGCCTCTATGAAGATAGGCTAGCTATGCCTGTGCACTTTAGCATCATGAACAGGTTAATGCAGTCCCTAAAAATGACTAATGCCTTACTCTTAGAGGTGTCAGAAGTAAGACTGACAGATCACACATTTCACCAGACACGAACTTTTCCATGTCAATGATCTAAAGCATTCAGTGAGAGATCAGTTTTAGAGGGTTTAACTACAACTCTAATTACAGGAAATTCACTGCAATCACCAGCAATGTCCTGTGTCAGCCACACCTGACATTACTGACCAACACCTAGGCCAATTAAATAATTTAACCAAAGTATTGTTTCAGCTTTAGGGGAAAGCCCATATGGCAGCAGTACTTTGAAGAAATACATTTCAACTTGTGAAAAGAAAACCGAGAAAGCAAAAAGGAAAAGTGACACAGAAAAAAAAGGACAAGGCTGTACAAACAGTCTTGACAAGATAAAGAGCAATCCTAAAATTAACTAGGAATATCAGAAAATAATGTCTTTGAAATGTTTCTGAACACATTTGGGTTTGGTATAATTTGTATTATCATAGGACTGACAATTACTTCTTCAAGTTTAAAAAATACTGATAGGTTTAATATGGAGACAACATCTGTTATAAACTATATTTTCTCAGTTGGACCATAAAAGATGCTACAGTTAATTAATGTCACTTAAAACTTGATTGAAAAATAACGATTGAAAGACCTTTTTGTTTGTGTGTCTCACCTTGCTCCATGATAACAAGGGATTTTATTACAGCTGATCCAAATGACTCTGGTATTTGTACAACCTGGAGAACAACCTAGTTCTCATCTTGATTAGTGTTCTTTAATGTCACTGCAGTAGAATTAAACAAGCCATTAACATCTGGAGACTTCACTAATTTCCAGTCATTTTTAAATTAATTGTCTTAGCTTCACAGAATTTAAAGAGATGGTTTGAATCTTAGCAAATGAGGAGAGCAAAGACAGGGTGACAAATACTGAATTCTCTCCAGAGCTCTCATTTCACTGTCTTGAAATTTGGGACCTACTCCTCTGAATTCCATACCTTGTGAAAGCATTAATAAGATCATCCCTTAAAAATAAATGTGAAGGATAGTTTCTTCTAATTGTAATTCTGAAAGGCATGTGGGTTAGAAAAATCTTAATCGGTTCATCTTCTGTATGTAATGATTCCTTCACTTAATATCATCAACTAGCCTTCAATACAAACCATGTTTTGCTAAGCTTATTTTTATGTTCAGCACATTTAATTTTTAAATTGAACTAATGACTGTTTTGGCATGCTGATTGTGTATTTTAAATGGATATAAACTTCTATCCAAATCCAGCCTTCCACAGTGCTGCATAAAGAAGTATCAGCTAGATAAGAATGCACTGTTCACTGCTTTTTAATATAAAGTATGTGTAACAAGACAAAACACTTGAGCACTATGAATACCTAAATCTATACATTAATAGAGTATAGATTAAGTATAAGTATACACTTTTGGGTGGCATAATGAAATATGCTAATGAATGTCACCGCTTTTTCAGAATGCAAAAGCAGCCCATATACAAAGATAGATGAAAAATGGTATTTAAAAGCATGAATGAATGGTAGAAATCAACCCACTGATCCACTTCCACATGACCAAAGAAAATGGGAAAGAAAATTAAATCTTGAAAACAGCCTTATTTCTGGCCTCTTGGACTGGTCTGTGGGCTTACACCAGGCACATGTGTTCTAACTAACAGCTAAATAAATAAATATTTATGTTGACTACAAATACCTCTTGCCAAGTCACTCAATTCACAGCCATTGTGGAGTTGCTGCCTGTTTCCCAAAACACTTAATTATGAAGGATTTGCATTTGCTCCTTATTCTGTGAAATGGCTGACTGGAACAGAAACTCGCATTTACCATCACTATTAGTGGCCTGCCAAAGGCTGAATAATCAGCAATCACATTTAAGATCTCCATTGGTTTGACACATTTTACTTCAATCAATTTTGTGTTAAAATCTCCCTAGATTTCTGTCACCTTACAAGAAAAAAACAAAATCTGTGGCTTGTCTCTGTATGCTCCCTCACAGTATCTTTACAAAATCAGCTAAATCTTATGAGCAAAGCAACAATCATAAAATACATTAATCACAACCACAGACAGTGCAACTGTGGTCCTACAAATTTCATTTTCATTTCAGTGTAGTCGCTCCCTTGCCACTGGGAATTACTGAAGTAATGTTTAATTAGGGACAGAAAAGAAACAGACTGATCATCCTCAGACTTTGAAGGGATAAATCATATATTGATATCACGTCCTCTAGAGCCATCAGATGCTTTGATGCAGAATAAATCCAATATGAGAGTATGCTACCTAGAAAAAAAAATCATACTTGAGATAAGATGCATATTTTGGGAAAATTCTTGAATGTCACTTAATATGAGTATAGGTAAAATCATTCTTTGTCATATCAGTACTTGAATGGAAGACTAATGACACTAAGAGATATATTGCTAGTGCTTTAAAATTTCACCTAATTTCTTTTTGTATTCTTGAAGACATCACAACTTGTTCTACCACAGAATTACAGAATGGTTTGGGTTGGAAGGCACCTTAAAGAAAATTTAGTTCCAAGTCCCTCACCATGGGTAGGGGCACCTTCTACTAGACCAGGCTGGGCAAAGCCCCGTCCACCCTGGCGTTGAACAACTTCTCCACAAGAACCTGTTCCAGGGTCTCACCACTCTCACAGCAAGGAATTCCTTCCCAATATTTAGATATAACTTGCCTTCTTTCAGTTTAGAGCCATTCCCCTTGTCCTGTCACTACATGCCCATGTAAAAAGCCCCTCTTAATCTTTCAGCTATTTATCAAACTCACACATCATACATGTTCCTTTTCCTGGTTAAGTAGAGATGGCCTGCCCACTTTAGTCAAAAGAGGTGATTTTGTCTCACTTGATGTTAGAAATGTTTATTTTAGTCTCCTCACTAGACTGAAATTTGGAATACATGCATTCCACATTATCCCTGCAATTTCTGTATCAATTGGTCACTGGAGCTCTTTATTTTCTGTTTTACATCATTGTCCAGTGATGCTGAGTGCTGCCCAATAATTGCTCCACTCACACTGGTGACAGCTACATTCCCTTTTACCTGTTACTTTAAGCACAACACACAGGCAGCACTTTAATACTTTCTGTTTGCACCACTGTCTCTGTCTAGGAGCCTGACTTGCAGTAAAAAAAGCCACTGTGATTGTTCATAAAGTCTCTCCATTTTTCTCTGGTGCCACTGCAGACAATATGCCTTTTCCCATAAAGGCACTCCACAACTTTGTGAATTACTTAAGGCAGGTCTCTTTTTTTCAGTAAATCCCTGTTAAAAGGCAGCCAGGAAGTGCTATGTCTACAGCAATCACAGAGCATCATTCTGCTTTTTGTTAGCAATCTCTCGCCCTGAGATTGTTTAGTTGGAAGTCAATAATTTCACAACTCCTTTTAATCTACTAAAAGAGATTTTGCAATTATTGGTTATGACAGTGCTAAGCCCCACGTATGTGTTATGAAAACTGCAGACAGAAATCTTGACCTTGAGGATTAGGCAGAAAGCAGCAGGATGAGCTGTTCTGATTAGAGTAACATTTTCAGCACCTTTTCATTCCTCTGAATGCTTGTACAAACCCCTTGGCTCATTTTGAAAACCACTGCTACATCAAACTGCATACTGTATGGAGTGTATTTGATGACTGTAAGCTTTTAATTCTTTTAACAGGTCTGTATTTATTTCCTTAGAGCTCTTTCCTGTGACAGAAGGCATTACTGAAATCAAGTATCATGATCTTTTGATAGATGCATAAGCACTTTCAGGAGGTAACAGCTACAGTTAATTATTGTGGAAAAAACCTTCCATGCACATAAAAACATTTTATTATGCATCTAACACATCAAATCTCTCTCTGTTACACTTCTAACAAGCCACTTACATGAATTTGATTGTACACTATTTCTGATGCTGTACAAAGTGTCAAAATAAGCTGAAGAAAATGGGTCAGTCTGCAAATAACATCACAGGAGCTTCGCCATGGCTCTCCTATGCTGGGAGCCCAGCAGAGGGAGCTTGTGAATTAGTTATAATAACTCAAAATGCTGCAAAAAATGATATACATATTTGTGTTCAGCAAGACAGCAGACACTGGCTATTTCATGATACTTACTGCAGCACATGGTATTTCAGTTCATTCCTTAAGCTTTGATCTTTTCCTGCCTAAGACAGGGACTGGCATTGTTCAGGAACCTTTCCATGCAATGTCACAGCCAAGTTTTTCTCTTTCAGATGATGATAACACCTGAAGCCGTGGAAGAGCAGCAGGTACAATAACAGGGTCTGTCTGCCTCCCCTTAGTGTTATTCCAGTTTGATTGATCTACCTCTCCTTTGGCACAGTTCCAAGTACACAGACACAGAAGCTCATGAGTCTGCTTCCCTCATAAGCACTGTCAAGTACACCCTTCTTTTAAAGATAAAAAATATATGGTTCTAAATCTCCTGAAAACTTTGGTCAATAAATTGGATTAGTTTCAGAAGTACAGTTCCTAATGCAGTCTGTTTGATGCAGTAACAGCACCATGTGTTGTCTTGAGAGTGTACTTGCCCAGATTTCTCACAGTAACCACACTGGCAGTGTGGTCAGACTCAGAACAGTTGTGGGAATCCATAAAATCAGAGGGTTTTGGGAAAGCTGCAAAAGACAGGCCTCAGAGACAGCAGAACTGTGATTAGAGCTGAGCAGCAGCCATGAGATAGGTCAGCAGAAAAATTATGTAAAAAGCAGAAAAGGACAAATAGAACAATGGTCTGTGTATTAACGCTTGTCTAAAACAACTCCGTAAGCTGCAGAAAAGTTTATCTAGCAAGATATTAGGAAGTTTTAAACTTAATAATGGAGCTCTGTGCATTGTGTTTTAAGGCTTACAAGCAGGAATTGGATTCAAAATAAGCAGGCATTGTTTTAACCAAAGGTATGTGTGCTTGTACTGGTTGGATAGAACTACTGTCAATGTGCTTTTGCTTTGTGTGATTGGTCAAAAACTTACAAAGTGAGTTGTAACATTAAGTTCTTTGTCTGCTGCCTGAGATGTGAGCTGCTGGCACCTTCCCATTGTCATAACCATGTAATGAGAGCGATGCTGGAAAATAAAACAGCGCAAGGCACGTTCCACAGCAGTCCTGTTTGTGATGTGCACATGGACCCCCAGCCAGTGATAAACAACTACTGGTATGATTCTGCCAGTTCACTGGAAAATGGTACTTCACTGCAATCCTAAGTGAGTCAGACTTCCCTACAGATCCCATTGGCTTTGCTTGTTTTTAACATGTGAATTTGGCTGGGTTTGAGGCTTGCTCTTTGCCTCAGCACCATGGACCAGGAAAGCCAGTCCTGTCCTGTTTTGTGGGTCTCTGATCATGAATCCAACCAGAAACTGAAGGCTGCCTTTATTCCAGATTAATCAGATTACTGGCAAATAAGACAATTCAGAAGCTTTGTTACATTAACAAAGTACAAAACTTCCACAGGTCCCACCTGCCAGGACTGTGTAGCACTGAACCCATCAAATTCTGCTGTTAGACCTGTCCTTCAGAAGGGGAACATGAAGTGCTGCAGAAAACGATGGAGCACGACTGCCACTGTAGACAGGTGGCCGGCTCAGAGCAGCTGGTACTGCTACACACTCGGTCAAATGCAATGAGCATCTCAATTCCTTATGTCTCCACTTAAAAATTGAGAGTTTCAAAGAAAAGTAATTTGTATAGCATTCACATTCTCTGAACATGATTCCTTCACCCAGGGTTTTTCTCCTGGCAAGCTGAAAGGCAGGTAGAGGCCTCAGAGAAAAGGAAAACAATTCTTGTCTCATTTGCTTCTCCTGTGCTGTGCTCATGTGGAATGTGTTTGGAGATTGTTTACCCAAGGTGATTTCTTGATTGGACTCTGCTGTGAGTTGTTTTCACTCTCTGGCCAATTAGGGCCAAGCTGTGTTGGGACTCTGGAAAGAGTCATAAGTTTTCATTATTATCTTTTTAGCATTCATTAAGTATCTTTTCTGTATTCTTTAGTATAGTACAGTATTCTTTAATATAATATAGTATCATAAAGTAATAGATTAGCCTTCTGAGAACATGGAGTCAGATGCATCATTCTTCCCTGCCACAAGGCTCACCATGAATTTACAATACCTTTGTGGTGGGTGACAATATTTGGGGTCTTTGTATGCACTGTCCACACACACTTCTCTCCCTTGTGATTGTCACTGATGGGCATTGTGATTTGTCCTGAAGTTAGAACACCAGGCAGGAATTGAAGGAGTGCCCAGCTGGCCCAACCTCCAGTAGCATTTTACCCCCTTTTGCAGGCTGCTGTGTACCACAGTCAGTGCAATAATCACAATTTCCCCCACACCTGGAATGCACTCAGCTCCCTGGCAGGAGGGTGCAGCCAGGTGGGCATTGGCATCTTCTCCCAGGTAACCAGGGACAGAGTCTGAAGCTGTGCCAGTGGAGGTTTAGCTTGGACATTGGGAAGAATTTCTTCACAGAAAGGATGATTAGACATTGGAACAGACTACCCAGGGAGTCACTGTCCCTGGAGGTGTTTAAGGATGCACTGGATGCAGTGCCATGGTCTGACTGACACACTGGTGTTCAGTCACAGGCTGGATCTGATGATCCCAGAGATCTTTTCCAACCTGATCGTTTCTGGGATTCTGTGATTATGCAAGCAATCACACAGTTCCTCCTGCATTCTTTTCTTAGGACATTTCTCCCTAGGTGTTCTCATCTTAGGACAAATCACAATGCCCAGCAGACACAAGGGGAAGGGAGAGGGTGTGTGTGGAGGGGAAGAAGCACAAGAAGACCTGAATATCTTCTATTGCTGCTGCATTTTTCTTCAAACTCCCCCTACCCTGGGTCAATGAAGAGAGGGAACCATGAGTTCTTCTCAGTTACACTCAGGCTCCCAACACCTCCTACTCTGCTGCACCAGGGTGTGGCTGGATACACTTATCCAGTTGTAAAACAGTGGCTCTTCTAAGTCTTGGGAAGGAAAAACCAGTTCTCTGTCACTATCATTACTTGAAGAAAGTAGGGAAGCACCACTTCCCTGCTCTCTGCTGCTGGAGAAATGAAGCAGGGAGGATGCCAAGGACAGATCCCAGATCAGAGCAGTTCAGATCATCACCATGACTGAGGAGGTATCAGTCTGCCCCCTGAGCTGAGGTCCTGCTCAGCAGCAAAGCCAGCAGGGCAGTTTCAAAGCCAGCAGGGCATTTCTCAGGAGGACAATTCCAATTCCAATCTCAGGAGAAGGGAGGGATCCCGGGATGCACTCCTGTGCTGAGGCTTTTGAGCAGCAGCTGTCTGCACCCCAGCTGCATTCCTCTGCTGCCTAGTCGAGGGTTAGAGTCACCACAGAGCACAGAGAGCCAACAATTTAATTTCAAGCATCTCTCCCTAGAATTGCACCCAAATTCAAGAGCATGAATTGAAAAGCATGTTTAAAAACATTAAAAAGATTTGCAAATTAAGTGACAAACAAACCCAGCACTGCTTGGAGACGCTTTTTCTTACATTACAGAATTCTACCCCAACCTTTTTCAACAGACATGTAAAATCCTTTTTTTTTTTCCTTTTTCACTGTTATTATTGACTAGCCACATAATGTATGGCTGAGCAATTATGGGGCTGCAGACCCTGGGAACTGGCAAAACTGGATGTATCAGAGATCACCTTTCTGCCATCCAGATCCTTGTTTGGAGCTCCTGTGTATCGGCCACTCTTTCACCAGACACAGGAGCAGTTTATGAGAGCTGCAAATAAGCAGTGGATTACTGCTGCAGGGATACTGCTTCCCTTCCCATTCTCCCCTCACAGGTAGGAAGAAGATTATTCATGCATAAACTTCATCAGTGGGAAATCCTTTGACTCTGTTTAGTCTCAGTCAGAAAGTAAATCAGTGCATGAGCTCTGTAACTGGCTCATGCCAAAACCACAGCAGAGCTGTCAATTCCTGATGGGAGATTTATCCTTTGCACTGCAGACAGGTGTCCCTGGCAGCGCTGTGTGATAATGACAAACACTTCCCAAGCTGGGCGCTTGCACTCCTGCAGGGGTAACAGGGCTGTAGCTGTGCTGCCCCAGGATCCCATCCCATTTATAACACTGCCAAGCAAGGAACATCTGCTCTGCCTGTGAATATTGGAGCAGCTTACTGCCCCTTAACAGCAGCTCTGCTGGTCCTCTGGAAGTGATTCCATGCCTTCAGCTGTTCCACAGACATTTCCTGTGGTAGCAAAGCTGTCCTGGTGCTTGGACTGGAACATGAATGCCATCTATGCAGAGGCATAAGAAGCACTATCCATTCTTCCAGCTCCAGAGCAGCAGGAAATAGGATTCATGAAACTGTCCTTGCAAGAGACAAAATCTTTGTAACCAGTAATCTTTGTAAGCAATGAGAAAACCCCCCCTCCGCCTCCAACACTGCATTACCCCACGGCTTTAATCTGAATTTAAAAGTGATGCAAGTCCAGTTCATTTGGGCACCATCAGTCACTACTAGGAACTCAGGCAGGCTGCTTCTTGGGAAAAGGAATTTATTATCGTTTATACATATTTGCAGGTCAGCACAAGATGGGCAGAACTCGATTTCAAGTCAGTAAAGGCTAACATTAGCCAAAAGGAAACTGACCTAGGCTGAGCGTTCTACAAATGAAAATGACAACTGCATCTAGAAACCAAAGAAAGTTGATGAGCCATATCTGAAGATGACTTGAAAGTCTCCAGAAAGAACTGGACACTTCTGTTTCTTCATTATTTTACTTTATCAGTGAGAGATGTGAGAGTCCAAAAAAACCCCAAATTAAACTAAGAGATTATACTTAAAGGCAACTATGTAATACAACAAATTAAAATAGAGGATGAGGACAGAGAAAGATTGATTGCTAATTCCTTGAGAATATCTCTACGGAAGCTCATCATTCAAGTCATCTTAAGTAACACCGTATCTTAATCACTGCCAGTAATGGAAAAGAGCCTTCTCAGCCTCATGCAGCACTTTATTTTTTCAATTTGTCAAAGTCACTTCAACTATTAGATCATTCTTATGGCTTTTAATATCAAAGTCCTCATTGACCTGAATGGGTCTTGACTGTGGAGACTGTTACACTTGGCAAGTATCATGTAAGAAATGCTGAAAATTTTACAAGTTTGTTAGGGTTTCTCTGTCTTGCTAGTAACACCATAGGGATGGCTCATGGTTTGTTGGGACTGATAATTCTATCCAAGTTACCCCTTTAAGACTGAGACTTCAGGAACATGAAGTACTTGACAGAGTAAAATGCTGACCTCACTTGCAGAAGCTGAGTAGAGACAATTAACAGATCCAGCTGAGCAAATATCCAACTCTTCAAGCATTGATCCTACTCTCATTTCAGTCAGTTTGAGGGAACTGACTAGCACATGCACTGCCATTCATTGCTCTAAACCAATGTGGAGTGCATGGTTAGTGGCAATAAAAAATATTTGGGCTTTTAAAATCACTTTTTTCCAAGGCTCTGCATACTTCATGCCTATTGAAAAAAACTGCTTTTATAAGCAGTAGTTCCCCCTCAGACTCTCAAAGAACTGTCAACAAATATTCTCATGAAGACTGTCTCCTGTGATGAGCCAGGCAACATGTCTTCTGCATCTGAATGAAAGACTGAAAATTTCAGCTGAGGTATGAGGCACCACTCCCCCAAAGCCAGAATTCCAAATAATGTATTTTCTGTGGAGGCAGAGCTCAGGCTCTACTTGTGCTATAGATCTTCTTTGCTACCACGAATACATTGTTTGAAGAATTAAAATAAAATTAATAAAATTAATGAGTTTGAAAAAATAAAATAAAGGATTGCAGTTTATATACACACCAGCAAATTGTATTGGATCAAATTATCTCTCATGTTGCTTGATAGTCAGTTTAACAGGAATCACTTGCCTTTCAGTATCCTAGGTCATGGTTCACAGATGCAGCTGAGACTGTCAGACATTTACAGTTTTACATGGAGAATTTTTTTTCTGCCAGGACTACAGGATTTGGCTGGGACTACACCTGTCAAAAACATTTTACCACTTTTCAACGAATCAAATATTACAATGTAAGCAGTTGTACATCCATTTAATTTTACATATAAAGTGTGTTGCTGGGTGTCATCGGTTCATTCTTTCTTCTTTTTTTGGCTTCCTTGGAGTTTTGTTCAGCATTGTTGACACAGCTGCAACTCACAAAATATGCCAGGGACATTTGAAACTCAGAAAACAGAGACTTCATCCTGTATATTTTTAGGCAGCCTTATATTTTTTTCCCTCTTTATGTTAAAATTACTGCATTCTTCATCTGTCACTATCATCCAGTCCTTTCACCTTCCTCATGTAAGAATTCCCAGTCTACTTCCAGCGCCTGCAGGCTTCTTTTGGGAGTGTTCAGACCTCCTCCTCCTGAACAAGTGAACGTGCGTCATCCACAGGCTTTCCAAACCAAATAAGAAAACAGAAACATCTCAAAGCCTCGTGGTAGAAGTGCTGGAACCAAAAAAAACCTGATGGAGGAGGACAGGCTGCAGAAAGCAGCATTTGGAAAACTGTCCATAAAAGCCTGTACAGCTTGTTACTGTTAAAATTTGCAGAAATTAACTACTACACATTCCTTCATTCGTTTCAAATTAAGGCTCAGAAAGAGAACACAGTTGCTGCCAGCATCAGAGGCTCCTAACTACAATGCCTTCAATGCACTGGGGGGTTTTTCCACATTTAAAATGAATAAAAGCTTGGCCTCCCATGCTAACATGCTGCCTAGGGATGCACAGAATGCTCCCTGTACAATCCAGGTACAGCGGTAACAGCTCAGCACTTCAGAGGAGTCCCTGACCTGCTCGAATGTCGGGGTCTCTCGCCGCTCAGAGTGACCCCAAGAAATGTTAGAAAGTTTCTTTTCCCAGCCCGGTGCAGAAGGAGTCAGAGCTCTTCATTTCTCGGTCTCAAGGTTGTTCATTGTATCTTATTTATAAAAAGTTTTCTCCTGCCCTGTGGGATCTCAGCACATCATTCCTGATGTGCAGGGTCACCAAGACAACCCTTGGGGGGCTCGGAGGTCCTGGAACATTGCCAGAAGTGTCTGGTGGTTAGATTTTGATCCTGCACAGG
>JAWWMS010000001.1:107077749-107089552 GCA_035048045.1 Chlorospingus semifuscus | reverse complement strand
AAACACTGGCTGTGGGGCCAGGCCCAGAGAGGGTGGGGAATGGAGTCACATCCAGCTGGGGACAGACACCAGGGATGTTCCCCAGGGCTCAGCCTTGGGGCCAGTCCTGTTTTGTGAGAATTCACAGAACTCACAGAACCACCAGGTTGGAAGAGACCTTCAATATCACTGAGTCCAACCTTTGCCCTAACACCTCATCTAAACCATGGCACCAAGTGACATATCCAGTCTTTTTTTAAACACATCCAGGGATGGTGACTCTGTCACATCCCTGGGAAGAAAATTACGTAGAAGCAACTGATGGAGGTGGGGGTGTCTAGCCTAGAGAAATAGGGGCTTGGGGCAGACCTTGTCACTCTCTGCAATTACCTATAAGCAGGCTTTAGGCAGGTGGGATGTGGTGTCTTCTCCAAAGTAACAGTGACTGGACAAAATGAAATTGCCTCAAGTTGTGCTAGGGGAGGTTTAGATTGGATATCTGGAAAACTTTCTTCACCAAAAGTGTCAAGCATTAGAACAGGCAGAGCCCAGGGATGGGCCTGAGTCACCATCCCTAAAGATAAATAAAATACATGTAGATATTTCACTCAGGGACATGGTGTAGTGCTGGACTTAGCAGTCCTGGATTAATAGATTGATTTTAGGGATCTTTTGATATTTTTCCAACCTAAACAATTCTTTGAGTCTGTGATTTTATTGTAACAGTCTAATGTGATAACTAGGCACAATGAAAATCCTCACTTGATTTTCATTTGACAACTCCAGTCATTTTCCATATATCTTCCTAAGTAAAAAAACCCCAAACAATTGTTGTGTGTTTTCTGGGTGGCTGCCAATTACTTTCAAAGTTCTTATTTCATCAACCAAAATTTGTCCAAACAAACTTAAATCTGTCAAATTCGTCTTAAGGCTGTAGTATTGTCAGGATATGTGGCAAACCAAGGAAAATGCCCTCAGAAACAAATATGCTGCTGTGCACTGCTCTCCCATTTCAATTTCACCCTGCTGTACTGTATTTTTGGCTTGTGTTGTCAGAGTGCCTAAACAATAGGTTTCAGTCCTCTGCTTGTACCTTCCTAGATTGTACTGCACTGCACATCATAAAGATTGAATATTTGTTACTGGAATAAAAGTTACCTAATCAGGTGGCTGGGACACAGATTCACAAATCTGAGAATCTCATGTCAGATCTTGCCTTAGCCAATGGTCTGCTGTGTGCCTTCAGTGTCTGTGGCAACTTCTCAGTTACAGGGTAGGGAGAGTAGGATGTGGTTTTCATCCTAAAGAGGAGAGCTGCTGTGAGAGGCTGAAATCCTGAAAGAGTTAATGTAAACATGAATGAGTTTATGTATCAAACACTGGGCAGAGGAGAAAAGGAATGTTACCATGCCAATGAGGTAAGGTGATGTTAGGAGAGAGGGTCTTGGAGGCAGGACAGCACTTTTTGCTTTTTGGAGACCACCCTCCTTATCTTGGATAACTATCTCTAAAACCAGATTTGGAGAGCATTGCAGTTGTGTCTCTGACAGGGGAACTGAAACTGTGAGAAAACCCAACCCTATTCTGAAAAGTTTGAGAATAACAAAATGTGCCTGCACAAGGACAGTTCTGTAAATAGCACCCCTGAGGGGGCTGTGTGTGCACCCACCATCCACAGGAACCACACCAGAGATGGTGCTGGAACCCTGGGTGGTGACATGGATCCTTTACCTCCAATTTTCATATCTTTCCTTCTTCATTTCTTCCTCTCCTTAAAACTTTAATGTGCAGCTGCTTCAGGCTGTTCAATGGAGTTTAACTCCATGCTGCGGGCTGTTCAGAAATTTTAAGCTGTTGCTGATATGGACTGTTCAACCTATCACAAGGTTTAAAAGTTTAAATTGCTGTTTCCATAGCTAAAACTTTCTAGTTGTTTGTTTGGCATTGCTTTGCCTTCGTTTAGTCCAAGGGTATCCTCAACATCAGCTGCCCCAGAGGAGGCAGTCCAGGCCTGCCCTCTCCAGATTCAACATTTTGCTGTCCCAGAGCAGGAGGCCCAGGATCTCCCTCATGGGACCTGGCAGCTGCTCAGGTGAAAAATATTCTGAAATCTTGCTGTGATTTTATTATATTTGAATTTCCCATGATAAAGAGCAATAATACCTCTAAATTAAAAGTGTAATATTACTGAGAGGTATGAAAACAATATTTTATTTTTTGCAAGTCAAACTAGGGTTTATTTGAATTCTTCTAACATAGTATTAAGCTTTTTCAAATGAGATATAAATCTACCACTTTCAGTTGCATATTTGACTTTTTTAACACCACTGAGTAATGGCTGAAGCAACCAAAGAATGAGATGTCACACTTACATTTTATGTATTTATTGCAAGGAATGCAAAGATTGAGAATTAGAACTATAAATGAACTTTAAATAAAATTTTATTTATAAATTTATAATATAAATTTTATATTTTATATAAATTATATTTATCATGTTTGTCAAACACATTCACCCATATGCAAACTGGCTGTTTAAAATTTCTGTGGTACTGAATAAATACAGAAAACCATTTGGAAAATGAGACAAAGGTAAACAAAAGAACCAAGACAAAACAATAATTTTCACATCTTTTACAATTATTTAATCACTCCAGAATAACTTCTTTAGACATTGTTCTCTTCACATCTCAGAGAGTGCAGCACATTTTTTCTGCTCACAGGCATAAGCTGAACCATTGCTGTTCTTTTTATTCTGTATAAGGGAGATGAATAAATATTTCTTCTTTGAGGAGAGTTCTGCATCCTATGGAGAAAGTAATCAGAATGATCAAATTCAACAGCAAAAAAAATATAAAATAACTCACCTGAAAAATATAAAAGAATATTTTGCCATATTCCTATAATTGAAAGTTAGCTGAGAGTTTCTAATCACTCATGTTTTTCAAATGATCGATTTCTCACTGAAGTGGCCAAACAATGAAAATACAGCAAATCAACCCAGCCACCCTGTATTTTAGACCACTGAAAAATGGAAATACAGTTTGCTTTCAGGCACTTTTCATTTCTTGATTAATAGAGCTGATTCAGATTTGGGTCAGTGCTTGTTCTCTCTCAAAGGACAGTTTACTCCCCACCCTTGTACAAGTTATGAAGCAATGGCAAGCATCATCATTGCTGCTTGCTCCTGGTGAAATAAATCAATTCTTTGGCCAGAATTAGGCCATAAGCACACCTACAGATGACCTGCTGACAGAAAACATGAGTTTGAGTCATTATGTCAATTAGTTTTAAGATATTTTATATAAACTTGGCAGCCTCAGTGAGAATTTTCAAGGCCAGTTTCTGCAGCAGTGTACATGGAAGAACACAGCTACTGCCTTCAATTTCTTTCTCACTCCCTGCAAACCTTACAGCTCAAATTGGGGCCAGCTCCCAATCACCTGCCATGGGAATTGTGCCAAGTGAACCCAAACTACCTTTTCAGTTCATAAAATATTCATTCAGCCCCAGCTGGGACTGTAAAATATGAATGCTTGGTTATGATGTTGGTAGCATACCCTTTTCATCCTCTCACATATGTATAAGGGAAATAGCTATACACCACTCACAAGTACAGCTATATGATTAATTAGTGCTCTAAAAACCCCCAAACTTCTCCATCTCACTCTGCTGGAAGCCCATTTGACACTACAATCCTCTGTCTAATCCAAATGGTGGTCATTACAAAAAGATTTCATATTTTAACCCGCCATAAATTTCTACCTTCTCCCTTCATATCCATCTGCCCTGTGGGAAATTTGAGTTCTTCCACATTACCTTCTCCTGGCAGTCAATATTCCATGTTGGACAAGTATTGATTAATGCAATGCAATTCAGAGATAAAATGCTAATGAGCAAAGAGCTTTGGAGTCTCCCAGATTGTATATCCACTAGTTTGGGGAAGTGGAGAGTGCTCAGATATACAGCTTTAATTATAGAGGAGCCCAGTGCATAGAAGAATATTTTAGGACATATTTGAGAAATTTTACCTGTCTTGATCTTGAATTTTCTTTCTCCTTTGTTTTACAGAGAAGGATTAATACAAATCTTTACACTTAGTGGGATTAAAATATTCGCCTCCCAAAGCACTGTTCACATAATTCTAAAAAATATTTAAAATACTATTTTTCATTAGGAAGTAATATACACACCTATCTGTAGCACATGTGTTTTTCTAAGTGTAAATTTATGTCATGACATAGCGCTCAGGGCTATTTGCAGGAGTTGGGATGAATGTCTTGTCTTTAGAGTCCAAGCAACTGAACAAAAATGCTCAGAATGCCTCGTGCTAAGAAGCCCTAAGTGAAAAGAGATGAAATGAGTTTGCCTTGTGGGCCCAGTGCTGTGACATGAACAAAAATGACACCATGTCAGACTTTTTGCAGATCTGAGTTGGAACTGTACCCATCACCTTTTAAAGAGAAAGAACCACAGTACTTAGTGAGCTGATTAAACTTTATTATTTGGTCTTTACTGGCATCTGACTTACACAGTTCAACATATATGGATTAGTGGAGAGTGATGCCTCCTTCCCAGTCCTGGGGTTATGGTTGCTAGAAGTCCTGCAGTGTTCATCCTCTGTTTGTTCTCTGCAAGCCAATACTGAAGTTTCAGATCTTTTACTTCCCAGGAGCATACTTTTCTGTGAGGCAATGTAGTGGTGTATGGAATATCTGTCAGAAAGAAATCTCTCACCTGTAGTCTGAACTCTCTGAGTGATGAGCCAGCAGAAAAGGGGGAAAGACCAATCATTAAATGAAGCAAATAAGGAGAAAACAAGCTAAAAAATAGTAGGGTCTTTGTGAGGGTAGGAAAAGGAAAATGAAAAGAAGAAGAAAGAAAAGAAGCTTCATTTGGCTGGCAGAGAGGCAGTGATGTGTGTGCTCTTCTCATAATTATGCAGCTAAGCAGGAGGTACATCAGTATGGATGTTGTTAGGGCTAAAAAACTTGTCTTGCATGTTCAGCTGTATGCACACCACAGTTTGCAAGCTCATATGGACAAGCACTTGAAGGGAAACACAATCTGCTATAATGCCTATCTGCTACACAAAATGTGCATGATTAGTTCCATATGGCTTTTCTCTCTGTAACGATAGAGTTCCAAAGTGAGGAAAGATTTCAAACAGAGGTGATGATGTATTTCAAAATTGCAGTTCAATAATAAGCTTATGGGGAAATACTGGCCTTCAGTGGGATTTAAATGCACATTAGTGTGCTTTGCTGAATAGAGATGTCCTTAAACATTTCCTTAAAGACATATACATAGTAATAAGGCATGCACATAGTAAGACATACATAGGAAGAACTGATCTTGTTTTTGTGGGCTTTGAATCAACTTCCAAGTGATTTGCTGCATGAAGCTTCCAAAGAAGATACCTACAGTCTACATAAAACCAGTATCTGTTTGATGGCACTGTTGAGTCAGAGATGACAGCGTTACATCAGAAGGCAAATGGCAAAAGCCCAGTTTATTTGAGTCTCTTCCCCTTTTATACCTTAGTTCACTACAGGTGGATCTGATTGGTCATTTAATCAATACATTTCACATGACTGGCTAATTAACAAGATACCCATTAGTAAACAACCTTATGAGAAAAACAGCAAAACAGATTGTTAAAAAACACCACCTGCAGATTGTTTTAATATTTGAGTATCATCGTTTATCTCCAGCTCCCTAAAGCTTCCCAGGCTGATTCATGGGAAAAATTTCTAGCTTTCTCTCTCTCTGACCAAGCTGTCACATCCACAGTTTTCTAATGTAACATTTTCCCTTCCTGCTGAGTTGCATTATCAAGTAGAAAAGTGCTAATGCTGTTCCTCTTCACACAGTGCCATTTTGGAGACTGATACAATACTTAGTGGAAGGAGCTGCCTAGTCTTGTATGTGCCTATTTCTACCATTCTAGAGGAGAGAGTCCTTTAGAGGACAAATAAAAAAATCCTGATGTTCCACTGCATTTTAATGTAACTCAGCACTGACTTTTAAACAGCCCCTGACTTCTAGTTCCAGCTTTGATAAGTTTCTGAGTGAGTTTTTCTTCCTCCACACACCAGACAAAGGAAATGAAGTGGGACAGTCTCCCAGTTTAGAGTCTACATTAGCTGCCTAATTTTAAGTGCTGATAGTAAGCCACATTAATAACCTTTGTCAGACAGAATTTTTTAGAGGAGTTGGTTTCTTTAGTCACTATTTGTCCCAAATGCAGGAAAGAAAACAAAGCTCTCTGTCCACTGTGGCTGTTTGCTTTCAGCAGCACATCAGCAGGCACCCAGCAATGGGCTGTAGGAGCCCAGAGGAGCAGCTGTGGCACAGCTGTTGCCAGCACCTGTCCTGCCATGCCATCTGCAGGGGTGACTTGCTGGGGTGACAGTCACTCTGCACTGAAGACAGGAAAATCTGGCTTCCAGGTGGGAATGTCCAAAATCCAAACTGCTGAGCACAGGGGAGTTTTAAACTAGTAATTGAGAGACACCAAGGGAACTAAACACTGGTCTTTGATGTTTCCGTGGAGAAGGAGGGATTCAGTGTCTGCAGTGTCTTGCCTGCTGTTGTCCATAACCAGGATTACAGAACGTGCCCAGGAGGCCGATTCCCAAACCAGCATCACCCTTCCATCATTTGAACAAATGGCTCTGCATTACAGGGAAAGCTGCCAGTTCATGGGGGCCATTCTGCACAGAGGTGATTGTCACCCCTGAGTGAACTCAGACTGCTCTGCAGTCAGAAGTGTGAATTTGTGAGAGCAGAAGACAAGGGTCCTGCAGGGGACTGGATCAGTAGCCTTGGCAGTAGGCACTTAGCCTGGGGAGGGGCACTGTGTGGTTCCTTAGGCTACTGAGAAACCTGAAACACAGCATTTATAAAACAGAGAAAAATGCCCTAGAGTGGGAGCCATAGTTCTGCCCCCAGAAACACAGAGCCCACTGAGCCCTGGCTCATGGCTGCTCTCTGCTGCTGCTGCTGCTGTCCTGCCTTTCTCACTGGCCCCAGAGTAATGAGGACCATTCCCACCCCAAAAATGCATCACCTGATATTCAGGGCATTTTTACAATCTCAGGGTGGTGGAGGCTCAACTTTCCATGGGATTAGAAGAGCCTAGGATGCAGGTTTGGTGTTTCTCACAGCAGTGCTCTCTGTCATCAGTCAGAAGTAGGGCATCATGTTTTGTTACAAAGTCTTCTTAAGTGAGCTCCAAGATAACTCAGACTTGTGAAATGAATCCTGAATTTGGTCAGGCCCCAAACAGCCTCACAAATCCAGCATAAGCTCGGCTCAGCTCAGCCAGGGCCTGTGCTGTGCCTGTTGGTGCTGCAGCAGGCTCCCAGGGGAGATTTTCCCTGGGATTTAGGTGCGTAAAACAATAGAGGCAGCATTTCCCTCAGCTCCTTACAGTAGGATAGGGCAAGATCTTACCTTGATTCCTTCCCTGCTGGGAGTGTTTAAGCTGTTCCTCCATCTCCTCCGTCCCAAGGTGTTTACAAGTGGCACAGTCTGGATATGAAGTCCTACCTGAGTGCAGTTTTTAGAAAATTTTATTTCATAATACAGAAATTAATGGCTCATAACAAGGAATTGAACTGCTGTCACTTTTCCTCTCTCTCAGGAAGAGAAGGGAACTCCCTGACAGCTTCCTTGCATGCCACCAGGCACCTCCAGTCCTTGAACAGGGCTTTTCACAATGTACATTTTGGATAAAGACTCTTAAATTCTGCCTAAGCACCACTTTGCATACATAAATCTCTTTCTGGAACTGAGGATTAATCCCTGTGCTCACTTTGTCATCTGCAAAATGGAGAATTTTCTTACCTGACAAGAAAAGTGAGAGGATAAATATTTCAGAGACTATGAAGTACTCAGACAACTCAGTGCGGGTGACAAAAGTGCTTTGGCTAGACAGGAAAACGCTTCTTTAAAATTCCCAGAAGAGCAGGACAGAAAAGAGATGAGATCCAGCATTGTGGGAGGCAATTGCAGCGCTCAGTGTGATAGATGGCATCATTCCCAGCACACTAAAATGGATCCGTGCTCGACTTTCATCCCTGGTACACTCCCTCCACTTCTGCCATGGACTTCATCCTCACTGTGTGCCACCAAGTGGTGCTGCTCATCCTCCTGCTCTTTAATTCCTGTTTGGGACATCAAATCCTGCAGAAAGAGATTTGGGATGGGAGTGGGACTGTATTTATGCTGCTTATTATTGTGATGTTACAGGACAATCTTTGCAATTCCTGCAAGGACATAGCCTCGGAGCTGTGTCCTGCAGAAATGCTGGAACAGAAGATTTAGGGGGAAATGGAGTATTTAATTTTCTAATGAAAAATTGTATTTTAATTTTTTTTCGAATATGTGAACAGTGTTTTGGGAGGTGAATATTTTAATCATGCTAAATGTAAAGCGAGGTAGATTAAATATTTACTTATTTGAGTAAATATTTACCAGGTGCTCTCGGGTTGCTGTTGTTAATTGCTGCCCCCAGATGTGCAGGATGTTTCTGCCTCGGCCCGCGTGGCTGAAGAGAGAGTCTGGACTCTTCACCTTTCGGTCTTGAGGTTGTTTATTAATTCTTATCTATGAAATTTTCTTTCTGCCCAGCCAAGGTCTGCTCAGCAGGGCAGCCACAGGCACTCTGACCACCCCCGAGGCAGTGTTGTCTTTTTATACTACAAACTACATATAACATATTTACACTTAATTCCCAATACCTATCACCTATGTTAGACAGTGCACTTCTACTCTAAACCAATCCCAAAGTGCCAACATCACTGCAGAAAATGGAGAACAAGAAGAAGAGGGAGAAGAAGGACAGGACATGCCCACATTCTTCCATCTTGCTTCCTGAACCCCCATTCTAAAAACCCCAAAATTCTACACTTTCACTCTGTGATTAATTCACTATCATTCTACTCAAACTCTTGTGGCTTGTAACTCCTCACACAAAGCTGGTAATTGTTTCCAGCCCTTGGGGTGGTGTCAGTTTTTTATACTAAAAGCTACCGTGTACAATATTTACACTTAATTCCCAATACCTATCACCTATATTAGACAGTGCACTTCTGTTCTAAACCAATCCCAAAGTGCCAACATCACTGCAGAAAATGGAGGCCAAGAAGAAGAAGAAAGGCTGAACACACCTAGATTCCTCCATCTTGTCCCCATAACCCCCATACCAAAAATCCTAAAATCTATATTTTCATCCTGTGATAATTTTATTATTATACTATTCAAACCTCTGTGACTTTCAGGTCCTCATACAAAGCTGGTAACTTACTCCAGGGGTCACAATCAAATCCCCAGGTGCTCTGGACTGTGTGCCAGGGTCTCTGAGGCCCCTGGCAGGGTCCTGGCAACTCTGGGCACCCAGAGGGATGTACTGAGTTCTGACACCTTTCCAGCAGGATTTCTGTGCAGCCAGGAAGGCTCCCTGGTTTGGGGAGCAGCCCATCCCAAACGGAACCAAATACCTGGCCAAGGAGGAGCACCGAGAACATCAGGAAGGGCAGGACCTGCCTGAGTCAGCTCAGCCTCTCCCGGGGCAGGGGCAGGCACGAGGGGCAGATGCTGAGCTGGGGACAGGTCTTCCCTTCTTTGGGAGCCACAGGATCCTTCCCTACAAACACCAAAATGCCCAGGAGCAGCACCACGGGCACTGAAACCAGGGTCCCCCAGAGTGTCCCCCTTCCACCTGGGCCCTCTGCTCACCCCGTGGGCCAACGGCAGCTTCAGCCTTGAAAGGAGAGGCTGAATCCTCTTCCGACACATCCCACGTCACCTGCAAGTCAAACCCATCCTGCTGGAAGGACACAGCACTTGGAAAACCCTCATCCATCTCAGAGCAGAGTGGCTCCAGTGATCCCAGTGAAAAATAGGGTTCCATGCTGCTTGTCCCAAGAATTAAAGGCAGTTTTCATCCTGAACCATCATCCTGCTGCACCTTTCTGTGGCAGAGGGAGTTTGGGCCCATCACCGGCATCTAATCATGGAATTATGGAAGGGTTTGGCTGGGAAGGGACCTCAAAGCTCATCCCATTCCACCCCCTTCCACTATTCATGGTGCTCTAAGCCCTATCCTTGGACATTTCCAGGGATGGGGAGGATGTGGGACACGGGACACAATGCTGTGCAGGAACTGGGAATCATCCAGATCCATTTGGATCCCATCACCTGGAGAGGCTTCCTGGGCCACTGTGCACTGGGAGATGCTCTTGGAGCCAAACTTGTTCCCATGGGCTGGACCTAGGCTTGGAAACTTCATTTCATGGAAGAAAAAGGAGGGAAAGAATTGATCCTTGGAGGAGAAAGGAGCAGGGATTGGTGCTCAGACAGGTCGGATGAGCTGGGATCATGAAAGATCCCACCAGGATCAGACCAGACACTGCTCCCAGGCTCTACTGCACCAAAGTGTCCTCACTCCACCTGCCCCTGCTTCCCTTAGAGGGACTGAGCCTTCCCAGGGCTGCCCTGAGTGCCTTCAGCACCTCCAGCAGCCCCAGGGCCAAGGTGACCCTGACCTGATGCCCGTTGGGATCCCATCCATGCCTGCAGCCACAGAGCCACCAGAGAAACCCACCAGGAAGGGATCATGTCACCCACAGAGCAGGAGCCACGAGCTACACCTGCTCCCAGCCAGGAATTTGGGCTTAATCATTAAAATAAACCATCAGGATTACTGAGAAGTCCTGCCAAGGACCCACTGAGTGAGTGACCTGGTGTTCAAGTGCATTTTCCCTGGAGAAGATGTTTGGGGAAGGTGGACAGGGGAAAACACCCCGTTCCTGGCAATGTATTGCAATTCCACCTGAAGGAAAGGTCAGCCCCACTGAAGCAGGTCCCCTTCCCTGGGAATCCTTCCCAAACTAGAGCTGCTCCTCAGCAGATGCTTCTTGTCAGAGCACAGATCCAACCTCTCCTTCCCTCACCTCCCTTGGAAGGGAAACTCCAGCGTGGAGCAGACCCAGAGCAGCAAAGCAGCAGCTTTCCCACAGAATGGAATTTGGGATGGCCAGAGAAGACCATCCCAGTCCCCCTTCCCAAGGATGCCACAAAGCAAGGCACAGATGGGAGCTCTTCTTTCCCAGGCTTTGCAGGAGAAACAGAGCCAAAGCAGGAAACCACATCCACGGTTTGCACCACACAGGGATTTAAGGGTGGGACACCAGAGCTCATTGAAATTCAGAGGGGTTTTGTATCTCCAGCTTTTTTAGGGCTTTTGGGCAATGGGAAAGTCAAAGATGGACTTGGGCACCTGAGATCTGCCTTGGGTCCAGAGGTTTAGAGGGTCTCTGGTGCTGCCAGAGCAGATGAATGAATAACCTCAGCACTCTTGGCCCACTCCCAGGGGTCTCAAAACCAGGCCTATCCTCCCTCAACCAGATCTATCTTCCCTAAAGCCAGACCTACCATTTCTAAAAACAGATTTATTATCCCCAAACCCAGACCTATTGCCCATAAACTACACCTAACATCCCTAAAACCAGACCTATTATCCATAAACTAGACCTGACATCCCTAAAACCAGACCTATTATCCATAAACTAGACCTGACATCCCTAAAACCAGAACTATCCTCTCTAAAACACCCAAGCACCAGACTCTTCCCTGCTCTGCCCATGTGGAGCAGGAGCAGCTCCAGCCACACCAAGCTTGGGATGCATTTCCCAACTCCTCCTTTAGCCAATTCAGACTCTTTATGGTTTTAAACTCTCAAGAAAAAGAAAAGAAAAGAAAAGAAAAGAAAAGAAAAGAAAAGAAAAGAAAAGAAAAGAAAAGAAAAGAAAAGAAA
>JAWWMS010000001.1:107058287-107072104 GCA_035048045.1 Chlorospingus semifuscus | reverse complement strand
ACCTCCTTCACAGAAGAGCTGGTGAGGATGCAAACCTCCTTCACAGGAGAGCTGGTGAGGATGCAAACCTCCTTCACAGAAGAGCTGGTGAGGATGCAAACCTCCTTCACAGGAGAGCTGGTGAGGATGCAAACCTCCTTCACAGAAGAGCTGGTGAGGATGCAAACCTCCTTCACAGGAGAGCTGGTGAGGATGCAAACCTCCTTCACTGGAGAGCTGGTGAGGATGCAAACCTCCTTCACTGGAGAGCTGGTGAGGATGCAAACCTCCTTCACAGAAGCTGGCGCAGACTCAGGGCAATCAGCTCTGAGGGTGTTACCCTGTGAAGCTGCATTTTGTGGTGGGGGCTGTAGGAAAGTGCCAAGTTTTGGCAGGTAAGAAACCAGGACTGGGCACTGGGGATGAGGTGGTTGAACAGAGCAGGAGATGCCAGTGAGGGGTTTTGACACTGGGAGTGTGCACAGATGCCCTGAGGCACCACAGTGCTGCAGCTGGACCAGAAAGTAGTGGCTTCAACACTCCTGACATCTTTTGTCTTCTCCTTTCCTCTTCCATAGGAGACTATGCAGACTTTGGACAGATACCATCACAAAAGGTCATCCAGGTACATCAGAGAGGACTGGGAAAGAGGGCCTAGAAAACAATAAGAAACTGTAGAGAAACTTCCTGCAAGAGATCCCATCCATCAAAGAATCACAGAATAAAATCACAGAACAGCTTTGGTTGGAAGGGACCTCAAAGATGGTCCAGTTCCAAGCCCCTGCCATGGACAGTGACACCTTTCACCAGACCAGGCTGCTCAGAGCTCCATCCACACTTCCACAGCTCCTCTGAACAACCTGTGCCAGGGCCTCACCACCCTCACAGTACGGAACTTCTTCCTAATCTAAACCTACTCTCTTGCAGTTTGAATGTGAAGAAATACATTGTTTTATTTCTTATTGGGTAGGTAAATTGTAACATTTATAACTTTTCAGCAAATATAATTAATAACAAGATTCATTACTGATCTTAATCACATTCAGTATCTACAGGTTTCAACACCTACAGGGACATTACTTTTTGGACCATTCTTTCAAGTCACAGTTTACTTAAAAACACAAGGACCACAATATCAAATATTTGATGAGAGACTGGAATAAGAGAACCCTCTTATCTTACATCACACATTTCACAAGGAAAAAACTTTTTCTACACATTCTGTGTTTACTACAATAATCTAATTCCTTCTTTTTCTGATAACACAGGGCTCATGTCTTAGATTTTATATTGTTTTGATGAAAGATTGAACAAAACTCTTTCATATTTGCCTCTTGCTCATCAACTGTGACCTCTTAACTTTGTTTCCTATCCCTGATTGATGGTGGAGCAATGCAACCTGACTGCTTTCATGTCTGCCCACTCCAAAAATGGAAAACTGATAAAAACAATAGATGAGATAGGAGGAAGCAAACATCTGTTGAATCAGTGTTTTATGACTTAGAGATATATTTTTGAGCCCTTAACCCAGCAGACTATATCAGCTAAGGATGCCTAAACCAAGAAACATCTGGGGGAATTTTGCAGCTCAGCAACAGTGGGGGAAGGAGGCCACACAACATCTTAGGCTGTTCCCAACATTACAAGCTCCAATTATTTTTCTTTTCTAAATCCAGATTTATTCTTTGAGGCCATCACTAAAATGTTCTTTGTTTTCCCACTATGAAATAGATGGCATCAATGTGCCCTGTGATTTTATTGCTATGTTGCAATTTCAGCATGTCATGCTCAAACCCATGGGTTCATTCAGTCCACAATAAAACCTCCATTCTGCTGAATTCACTGAATAAAATGGCAGCTGAAAAAGTTTCAAGTTGGCAAATCAATATTTCATTATTTGTCTCATACAGGTTTATTAGCAATAGAAGCAAAGCTCAACAGCAGATAAAAGCTTGAAATGGTTATTTGGAAAAATGTAATGAGAATGGACTTGTGCATAACCACTGCATTTTTAATCTTTTTGGTTTTTAGTACAAGTATGTCATTTTCAATATCTGAGATTAGACAAAATTGCTCAATTCTTTTTTCTGTAAGGTTGGTCAAACTACTGGCTGAAAGAATCTTTTTCAAGATTATATACAAGTGAAAGAAAACTGTTACAAATTTATCTTGGCATGGGCATGAATAAAAAAGAGAGTCTAATCTGTGAAGAGGTTCTGAAGAGTGCTCAGTTCAAGAGGAACATGACTAAAGGGAAAAAACCTGAAACACAGCAGGATTTAACTCCTTACAGTCCTTCATCAGTGCTTTTCAAGCACAGCAAGAGTCAGCTGTTCAACACATGTAATGGTTACAGCCAGAGGCAGCTGCAGGAACTTGCTCCTCTCCTCTCAGAGGCATTCTCACATCCAGGGAAGGTGGAGTTGACACATGAATACAGAAACACTCATAGAAATCCACTCCCTTGATTTCTCAAGGTGAACACAGCAGGCCAAACTCAATTGTCACTGACAGAGGTGTAAAAGGGAAATGACATGAAAAATATTGCAAATCTCTGGGCTCTAGGGGACACTTTATCTGCATGCCCTGCAGAGATAACCTAATTCACACCACCAAGGGAGCAGAGAGGTGACTGAAAATCTCCTAAGGAATGAAAACACCTATCAGGTGAGACAATCTCAGCAAGGTTGCTGGGATAACCTCAGCATTCCTGCACGACTCCCTCCACACCAAGCAGCCTCTGATTAACCCTCTCTGGAAGTTGACTCTTGCACACAGATTCCACCAGTGCCTGCACTGGCCCATCCAGTTTAGCAGACCTGTATCTCTGGTTGCTCTGCAGGGTGGCTGGTTCTGTGTGACTGCTTCAATATCCCCATTTTCATCTCCCCGCTGTGGATTTCCTGTGGATCCTGATGCCAACCACAGCACCAAGGCAGGCCAAGACAAAACAGATATGGACGTGTTAATTTGATCCAAATGTCGACAATAAACCTATAAAGGTATCAGAGACGTGTAAATGAGCAAAACCAAGGGCTTTGGAGGACTTTTAAACAACTACTACAAAGTCATTATTTCAGTTGAACTGGCCTCTTCCTTTTCTTTTTCTCTCTTTCCTTTTTTTTTTAAGGAAAAATACTAGACTATTATTTAATTGCACCACTTTCTTCAGATCCGGCCTTAAAAGGGACCTTTTAACATTTCTGAGTGCCCTTCAAATAACTAGATTTGCAAAGCTCACCCTGTAGCATTCTATTAAAATTAACTAATTCACCTGCCTGCAGTTCAAATAACAAAGTGAAGAGCACAATTTGTATCAGGCACTGGACAGTGATGGCAGGAACACTCCCCAGGTACCTTCACAGGATTTGTTTAAGCTGCCTTCAAAGCCATGTAAAAAACCTGCAGCTTTTAGAACTTGCCCCAAAGAAATGAAAAGAGTAGCCCCTTGCAGAATCTCACCTGTAACATTTTGTGGAAGAGGAGCATTTGTTCACTGCCAACAACAATCTCTATAAAAGAAAAGATTATGGAAATGATGATGACTGTGAGCAAGTTACTCATTTGTCATTGTCACCAGCACAGAGGAGGTGCCAGATGAAAGGTCCACAGGCTGTACCTGGCTCTGAAATCCTGGGTCAGACAAAAAGTGAACTCCAGAAGCCTCCAACCTTTGCAAGCCCTGGCCCAGCAGAGCTCTGGGAAAGGGCAGGCCAAGGGAAGGGAAAGCTTGGGGGATGTGGGGCAGCACTACTCAGCTGCCTGGGGGGGATTCTGCACACCCCAAAATGGAACTCTGGGAAAAGGCCTTACACCTTTGGTGTGACTTTGGAGAACCCTTTTCAACACAAAATTTAGTGCAGGGAGTACTGGTGAAGTGAGATGACTTAGTCAGCTTCATCAAGATAAACACAGCAATCTGGAAATCTCTGGAAAAATGAGCAACATGGGATGATCTTTTTTCAGTCATGTTGCTAGGAGACATCACTACAGTCAATCATAAAACCATCAACTGCTGCTACTCAGGATTATTTTTAATAAACACTTCTATACTGAAGAGTAATTCAGTGAAGCTAAAATTGCTTATGGGATCATGCCAATTTTGACAAAAACAAGCAACAAAGCCTACACTGGTGAAGATTTCTCAGGTTCCATATGACATTTGTGATCCATAAAGTGCAATACCAAGGTTGGTGTCACCAGCATAAAAAAAAAAATCAAGAGAGCAGCTCAAACACACACCCTATGATATCCCATAATAGAAATATACTGCTCTGCTTTCCAACAATCCACAAGAAGTTAGTAAGTAAATTAAGTCTATGTTAAGTAGTTTAAATTCACTATACCCAGGGATCTGCATATAGTATAGAGAATTTGAAAGGATTTTGAAGCTTGAGAAAGATAAAGACTGCAAGCTTAGTCTAACATTCAGAGCAGCCTAATGCCCTGCAATGGAGGCAGCTCAAGTTCAAATCCTTGCTCCAGGGCTGTGGGTGAAGGTCAGGGTGAGAGCCAGCCCTCCTCAGGGGCTGGGGGTTTGCTGACAGCTTGGCACTGGGATCAGGATTCTGTGAACAATTTTCAGGAAGTCAATGCTGGGTTTTGCAGAACAGTAAATGCTGAAATCTGAAAGCAATGTGCAGAGCAGAAACCCCCTTTTTTAAACATTCCTGCCAATGGAGGAGATGGTAGCGTTTTCATGGAGCCAAGCTGCCTGTGTGGAAAGGCTGGAAGGCAATGAGGGTGGGAGCACAGTTAGGCAAGAAAAGGGAAATTAAGCCACAAGTAACACTTCATAAGGCTGAAAAAAATGATTGAAGAGAAAATAACATTAGAAATTATTTTCAAAGCTACATTTCTTCTAGAGAATCTGCACAATAAAAACATCAACTGTTAGGCATTTTCCTAAAGGAGCATGTGAAAGATTTTAGGGGGAGCAGAAAAAGGAGGTATCATTATTCACACTTTTATTAAACAAAATGCAAAAACCAACAAGCTAAGAGGAAAAAACCCAACTCACCCAGAAACAGAAAAATGAAAAAAAAAAGAAACATATAGATTTTCATGATTACATGTATATTTTACCTTCACCCACCTTTAAGGAAAAACCTATGGTTAGAATACAACCATGAACAGAAAAGCAACACAAGAAAAGCATAAGGAAAGGAATAAAAATAGTAATTCTAATAGTAAATGACAATAAATTACTTGTGCTAAGAGAGTTCAGGGGTACAAGCTGGGGAAAATGTTTGAGCTGGTCCCATTGCCCTTGCTTTCTTTGACAGGACCATTTTACACAGAAAGTTCTGGCAGGAAATTCTGCCTGCAGTGGTTTTAATCTTGGGAACAACCCACACGGAGTGGCTGCATTCAGGCTGGTGGGGAAAAGGCCACAGGTGATAAGAGACTGTGCCTCACTGTGTGTCACAGCAGGGTGACACCTGCCTCTGGTCCCACATGCTGCTCATCCCCTCAGCCCCTTGTCCAGCACTGAATGCTGCCTGGCCTGGGTGGGAGCAGAGCAGCAAGGTCAGGGAGGAAAGCAGGGAAGCCTGGGTCCCAGAGGCACCTAGGTACAGATGTGTGTCACCAAACAGTGTGTACAGATGTGTGTCACCAAACAGTGTGTACAGATGTGTGTCACCAAACAACTCAGAGTCCATGGGCGCAGCCAAGAGCGGCTGCTGGGCCACTGCCAGCAGCAAGAACTGAGTGAGAAAATAAAGAAAAATCAAATTGGGAGCCTCTGACCCATGGAATAGATCCAGGATCTGTTGTGTGGGAAAACACATCCCACACCACAGGAAAGGCCAGGGAGACAATCTGGTACAGATTAGTCCTTATGCAGAGATTTCATTGCTGGCAGTAGCAAAATGAATTTTTAAATACTTGTTTCCTTCTTGCTTTAAGCTCCTCAGCCAGCTCTGAGAGCCACACAGTTATGTACAATGCTTCCAAGTGGAGAAGGAAACAGCAGAGCACACTGAAAATTGTCATTTTGATTCTTAGGCCTTGTTTCTAAAGGGGAAAACAGCACAGCAGTCAGTGTGTCTTTATTGCAGGATACACACAGAGAGAACAGGCAAAGAGGACACAGATGTGACACTACAGCAAACATTTGCACAGATCTAAATGGTAAGCAAGTCCTGTATAATATGCTGTATAATATAATATATAATATAATATGTGCTGGAGATATCTGTATCTATCTACAGATAGACAGATACGGTCAAGGTAGCATAAGCAAGACCTTTCCTGCACTGACTTGTTACTTAGCACTCAGTAACTCACTGCCAAATGAAAAATACAATTACTGAGATATCCCTGCAGAAAAAAGTGTACTTCAACTTTCTGGCAAAATTCAAAGTTCAATTACCCTGTAGCAAATCAATCAAATGTGCATGCAGCAAGCAATGAAAAAGTACAGATGTCACCTCAGTGCTTTCAGCTGAACATGGTTTTCCTTCTTTTTAAAAATCAGCAAGTGGCACTCGGAGACATTTGCAAAGCTCACATTATGCAGAAAATAAAAAGAAATCTATCAGAGTGATTTAGAGCAGCAGAGCACAGTGCTCTGGGCATGAGAAACAATAAATAATGAGCATTCATCACTGGTAACCTGCACAATGATGTGATTTTTATAGACACTGAGATTCATGACACCAGTTCAGCACTGTTCACATAGCTGCAAGCCAGGCCTGCAGGGCCTGGGCCACGGGCACACTCAGCCTGTGCTGGTGGATGTGGCAGGACACAAACCTGTGTGTGTGCACAGCAGCCCCACCCAACCAGGGCAGCAGCCTGGCTGGATGCTGCTGGCCTGGGATGCACAAATGAAAGCTTCCCAAGGGGAGCACAGGGCCACACTGAGCACTGACAGCTTGGGGAGTCACTGCCCTTTGCTGCCTCAGGAACCTTTCTTTGCCCTTTTGTTAAGAGCAGCACAAAACTGCTCTGGAGTTCACAGCTCTGCAACACAAACCTCACCCTGGGCTTCTCCAGCTCTCCCACAGACCCTGCCCTGCTGGACAATCCCAGGGACACTTTATCCTCATTACCAGAGTGGGAAGGCATGACACCACTTTATGTCACCTTGTCACTGTCATATTTTCTGGAAAAATCCCTTTGCCAGGATTTCTTCTCCTGGGAAGCTGAGAAGCCTCAGAGAAAAAGGAAAATAGTTCTTATCTGATTGCTTCTCCTGTGTTTTGCTGCTTTGGAGTGTGGTTGGAGATTGTTTGTCCAACATGTGAATTGTTTTAACTTAATGATGAATCACCATCCAGCTCTGTCAGGGCTCTGGAGAGTCACGAGTTTTTAATTTGTGTCTTGTTAAGCCTTCTGTCTGTATCCTTCCTCTATTCTTTAGCATAGTTTTAGTACAGTATTCTTTTATACAATATAGTAACATAAAATAATAAATTAGCCTTCTAAGAACATGGAGTCAGATTCTCAATTCCTCCTCCATCTGGGGGACCCCAAAAATACCACAAATGGTGACCCCATCTCCCCCTTACTAAAAGGGTCAAATGCCCAGCACGAGATGCTCAGCTGATCAAAACCATCAGAAGATCCAAGCTGAAAAGTGTGAAAGCTGCAAAATTCAGCTCTCAGGTCTGCTCTCCCAGAGAATTCCTTCACCCCCAAAGACAAAAGGGTGTTTGGACAAATCCCTGCCCCTCACCTGCAGATTTGGGAGCTGAAATCAGCACAAAATGGGATGAGAGACAACCAGACCCTGCTGAGGGCAGGAGACACAGACCCCAGAGAGGCGGGGGGAGAAAATATTGCTGGGAAAAGCAGTAACACTCCAAATTTACAGAGCCCTTGGGCTGGGACACAAGGTGGGCAGGACACTCACTTGGGATTCCTGACACGAGTTTCAGGGGCCGCAGCACCCGCACGGCTCGCAGGGTCCGCAGGTCAAAATCAGTCCCAGCAGTGGCCAGAATCCTGCAGGGAAACAGGATAAACAATCCAGATTAAATGCAAATTCCTCTCTCCAAGCATGGCTAAGTGTGGTGTAAAATCAGCAAATATCGGAGGTGCTTTAAACAAAATTACAGATTAAATTCAAATTCCTCTTTCCAAAGCATGGCTAAGTGTGGTGTTGTGGGATTCATGTTCTCTGAACCTGAGAGAAGCAATTGAGAGAGGAATTGTTTTGATCGTTCTTTTCTCTGCTTCTCTCAGGTTCAGAGAATATGAATCCCACATGGTGTAAAACCAGCAAATATTGGAGCTGCTTTAAAAAAGAATTCAAAATCCAGATTAAATGCAAATTCCTCTTTCCAAAGCATGGCTAAGTGTGGTGTAGAACCAGCAAATATTGGAGCTGCTTTAAAAAAAAATAAAACCAGATTAAATGCAAATTCCTCTTTTCAGAGCATGGCTAAGTGTGGTGGCAAATATTGGAGCTGCTTTAAACTCTGTGATCACATTGTGGATTGTGTTCACTGGAAGGAATTAATTCCCAAAAATTCCAGGGCTGCTGTAGGAAAATCCCCAATTATGAGGCCACTGGACATCATCAGGCACTAAAGAGCTGCACCCTGTGCCCCAGGAAAGCACAGAAAGGAGACAGAGAGAGGGAGCTGAATCCCTCAGTTATGCTGGAAATTACCTGCCAGAACTTCCCATAATAAATCCACAAATCCCTCAGTTTGATGTCTGCTGTTTCCCAACACCTGAAGCAGTTTCTGCTCAGAGTTTCTTCTCTGTGTGCAAAATAATTTTTGCTCAGAGGGGAAGATGCAGAGAGCAGGGTGTGGGTCTGACACACCATGAAATCCAGCCCCCAGAACAGAAGGGGTCTTAAAAATGTGATGTTCTGCACAGAAAATGAAATGGATTCCCTAGTTTAGGGCACAGCAAGGAGAGGAATATTGTCCCAGTGTCCACAAGTGACAATGATGAGAAGTCACAAAGCCAGCTCTGCCCCACAGCACAGCCACCTTCACCAATTCCTGCAGCACTTCTGGGATGCTCCAGCAAAATCCTCCCTTATTTGGGCCTGTGCTCATCTGAAGGTGGGGTTTCATGATCCTGAGGGGCTTTTCCAGCCTAAACCACTCTGATTCTAACACAAGCCAAGGCCAAACCCTCCCACCAGCCTCCATCCTCTGCACCACTCCCAGTGACCGTGAGAATCTGGCCCTCTTCCCTCACTTTCCTGATAACAGGAACCCTTTTTCCTCACTTTCCTGATAACAGGAACCCTTTTTCCTCACTTTCCTGATAACAGGAACCCTTTTCTCTCCATTTTTTGACAATATGATCCCCTTTTTTCCTCAGTTTCCTGATAACAGGAGCCCTCTTCCCCCCGTTTCCTGATAACAGGAGCCCTTCTTTTCTCATTTTCTTGACACCAGGAGCTCTTTTTTCCCATTTTCTTGCTAACAAGAGCCCCTTTTCCTCAGTTTCTTGCTAACAGGAGCCCTTTCGCCTCAATTTCCTGTTAACAGGAGCACTTTTCCGTCAGTTTCCTGATAACAGGAGCCCTTTTTCCCTATTTTCTTGACACCAGGAGCTCTTTTTTCCTATTTTCATGCTAATGGGAGCCATTTTCCTCCGTTCCTTGATAACAGGAGCCCTTTCTCCTCAATTTCCTGATAACAGGAGCCCTTTCGCCTCAGTTTCTTGATAACAGGAACCTTTTTCCTCAATTTCTTGACACCAGGAGCCCTTTCTGATTAGTTTCTCACTAACAAGAGCCTTTCTTGCTCTTTTTTTTTTTTGTGTAACAGTCTTTTACCCTCCATTTCTTAAAAACAGGAGCCCTTTTTCCTCAGTTTCTTAACAGCACAAGCCCTTTTTGCTCAGTGTTTTTATAACAGGAGCCCTTTTTCCTCACTTTCCTGATAACAGGAACCCTTTTTCCTGAGATTTTTGATAACAAGAGACCTTTATCGTCACTTTCCTGATAACAGGAGCCCTTTTCCCTCAGTTTCTTGAAAACAGGAGCCCTTTCTCCTGAGTTTCTTGATAACAGGAGCCTTTTTTCCTCACTCTCTTGATAAGAGGAGCCCTTTTTCCTCAGCTTTTTGATAACAGGAACCCTTTTTCTCACTTTCCTGATAACAGGACCTGTTTTCCTCAGTTTCCTGCTAATAGGAGACTTTTTTCTGCAGTTTCTTGACAGCAGGCTGCAGAGCATTCAGCAGTGCTCAGCCACCATGAACCAACCCAAGGAAAAGCAGATTTTTCTGAAGCAGCTGCACCATTGCACTCAGAGCTGAGCAGGATGTGGCCATGGCAGTGCAGGGAGCACTCCCAGAATAAATCCCTGTCCTTACCTCAGGGAAGAGCAGGCTCAGCATTGCTGGGCGGAAAGGGCCAGACTCCAGCAGCAGGAGGTGCTGGAGATCAGGAAAAAAACCTGCTGGGATCTTGGATGGCAGGAGGCAGAAGCCAGCCAGGACCTGAGGAGCTGAGTATTTATTCTATGGGACACCTGTTCCCACATTTTCACGACCTTAAAATTCCCATGACATCAGCTCCATGGATGCAGTTGGAGCACGAGCAACAGGAGACAATTTAAACCAAGAAGCAGCACATGCAGAGCCTTTAATCCAATCTTCTGCACCCAGGCCAGTGATTTCATCCTCTTCCTCCATCCTCACAGCTTAATTGCTCACTTATGGACCTGTGCAGTGTGGGAAGAACCCAGGGAGGAGATAATTCTGAATATCTACCCTGGAGGATGCTCCCAACAGCACAGTCAGTGTGAGCTGAGCCAGGATGGATAAGATATAAGATATAAGATATGGATAATATTCTGGGCATAAGAAATGTATAGGATGTATGGTTTCTGTGAATAAGAAATATATAGGATGTATAGTTTTTGGGAATAAGAAATGTATAGGAAGTATGGTTTCTGGGAATAAGAAATGTATAGGATGTATGGTTTCTAGGAGTAAGAACTGTGTAAGATGTACAGTTTCTGGGAATAAGAAATGTATAGGATGGATTGTTTCTGGGAGCCCCCAACATGGGAATAATGTGCTCTGACTCCATGATTTAGCAAGTTGAACTATTATTTATGAAGCTATATTATATTACACTAATACTATACCATAACTATACTAAAGAGATACTAAAGAAAAACCCATGACTATCTGCAGACACAGCCAGGACTCAGCTTTGAGCCAATTGGCCAAGGAATCAAAGCAACCCTCACTGGTGTCCAATTAACAAATCACTTTGGGTAAACAATTCCATAACACATTCCACGTGTGCCAAACAACAGGTGCAGCAAATAGAGATAAGAATTGTTTTCTCTTCTTCTCAGAGGTTCTCACTGCCTTCCTCAGGAGAAATCCTGGGAGAGAGTATTGTATTTGCAAGGAGTGCCCCAACCAAAGCAGGAATGATGAATCTGACTCCATGTTCTCACAAGGCTAATGTATTACTTTATGATACTATATTATATTAAAGAATATTATACTATACTATAGACAAAAGGATACTTACAGTATGCTAAAAAGATAACAATGAAAACTCATTACTCCTTCCAGAGTCCTGACACAGCTTGGCCCTGATTGGCCAAAGAGTGAAAACAACTCCCAGCAGAATGCAATGGAACAATCACCTGTGGGTAAACAACCTCCAAACACATCCCACACGAGCAGGTGAATGAGGCAGAGCTGGGCAAGCCCAGGCTGGGCATCCAGCACTGAGCTGCATCCTGCAGCCCTTGGCATCCCCTGCCCACCCCCAGCCAGGCTGTGCCAGCACTGGAACCAGGGCACAGGGGGCCCTGAGGCTTTTAAGAAGTGTTGAGGTGTCAGCATCCCTGCCAGGAGCCCTCAGGATGCCAGGAAGGACCCGGGGGCAGCAGCTGGAGCACAACAAAGCAGCTCAGGAGGGAACTGTGCCAGGGTGGGGATGGTGCCTGTGCCCCTACAGAACCAAAGCTCATTTACAGGATTCCTAAAGTGCCTGGGAACACATCCTAGTGAGGGGGAGACCTTAATTAACATCATCTGGGGCATTTGCCAAAGTGCCACCTTTGTTTTACTTTTTCCCTCTGAAAGCTCATAAAAGCCACTGCGAGTTAGGTCAGGAGGAGTGGGAAATCATCCTTAAAAAGGAGAGGAATGGAGAGATCAAAGGAGCCAGCTGTCAGGCACATCCCAAACTCCTGCTGGAGCATCCCTGGCTGCACAGCCAACAGCTGAGAACAAAGCAGAGGTGGTGGGGACCCAGTGCCAGAAGAGGAATCGGTTGGGAAAAGCAAAAACAAGAAGAAAAAATCAGATTTTAGGTGATAAATGGCTCGATCTGCTGCCATTTCTGTGGCTCAGTGGGTTGCACAGAAACACAGAGATTGGATATGTTTGGGATGTTGCCTTGGATTGCAGTTCCAAGGGTTTAAGTGCAAAAAAATCAATTCCTCTGTGGAAGTTGTGGCAAATTCCTCCTTTTTTTGTGATGGCCAAACACCAAACCTTTCTTATTTTTGTGCTGCTGAGGAGAAGCTGGGCACCCACCCTGCCATCCCTGGGGGCTCAGGACAGTGGCACTCACTCCCCAATTTCACCATCACTTGGTTAAATGCTGCTTTTCTCTGTCTCTCCTCCAGTAAGGAGCCCTGACTGACAGCTCTTCCCAGAGACAGCCCAGCTGTGGGATAAATGCTTGATAACTTTGATTCCAGCAACGCCTGGAATAAATTATGAAAGCAGCTTGTTCCTCTGGGTATAAAAGAAAGCAAAGAATGGAGGGTAAGTTCCTTCCCTGAACGTTCTGATACCATAAATAATTAGCAATCCCTTCCTGTAAGGGCTGGGAGCTCAGGATTGATTTGTTCTGGTTCAGCAAAACCCTGGCTGCCAGACACGGGGATGAACATCCTTAGTGAAGCCCTGAGCAAGGAAAATACCTTGGAATTCCTTCAGGTTTACCCCCAGTACTCCAAATCCTGAGGACTGGAGTGGGGAAAAGCAAATCCTGTTCCTCAGGGTCACCCCCACCTTGTCTGAGAGCCATGAATGCCTCCCATGGGATCTCACCACTGCATGACATTGGTGCCACTGCTGAGGAGGAGTCACTGCAATAACTTGGGGGTATTTTAATGTAACCTTGCTAATTTTTATAAATTCTAGCTCTAGAAATAACCCCAAAATCTCTGATAGAGAAAACACTCTGGTAAATCATCCCCATTCCCTAAACCTGACTTTGATTTTCCCCATTCCCTAAACCTGAATTTGAGCTCTCCCCTTCTCTAAACCTGACTTGGAGCACCCCCAGTCCCTAAACCTGACTTTAATCACCTCCATTCCCTAAATCTGACTGAGCACCCATGGTTAACAAGCCCCAGTGACTCCTGGGAATGGAATCCAGTGGAACACCCAAAATAACTAAATTCATGAAGATTGGCTGAGTAGTTTATGGTGTTTCCCCATCTGTGGGTCACCTGCAGGCTGATTGTCACCTCTGTCCTTCCCAATGTCCCCTCTGCTACCCACAGGCTGCAGAAGGAATTGGAAACAGAAACATTGCACTGTTCTGGCCCTGAATTCCAGCAGACAGGCAGTATCTGGAGGTGCCACATCCTCTGGCCCTTTGTGCCACCAGGGCACCCCAGCCTCATTTCCCTGATGGTTCCCAGTGGATCACAAAGGTTTGGAGAGGACGAAGCCCACAGGGAGAAACCCCCAGCTGCACCCAGGGAGGGCTGCAGGAGGTGCAGGGAGGGTCCTGGGGCTCTGTCTGCTCAGGGCCCCTCAGCTGTTGATGCCTCAGGTTTTAGCTTTTCTATTTTTCAGATTCTGTGCTGCTTTAGTGTGTGGGTCTGAGCTTCACATGAGGGGATGGTGAGCTCTGTGCACAGAGCA
>JAWWMS010000001.1:107009649-107058187 GCA_035048045.1 Chlorospingus semifuscus | reverse complement strand
TGGGCACTGCCAGGGATCCAGGGGCAGCCACAGCTGCTCTGGGCACCTGTGCCAGGGCCTGCCCACCCTCACAGGGAGCAATTCCTTCCCAATATTCAATAAAACATTCCCTCTTTCAGTTTGAAAACATTGCCCCTTGGCCTGTTACTACAGGACTTGGTAAAAGTCCCTCTCTTTTAAACCAAATTTTTATATTGAGAAGCCCCAGCTGGGCCTTCCTGGACTCAGAGCAAGCTGCTGTTGTGATGTGTAGCAGTGTTGCTCGCAGGAAAAAGCCCCAAACACCCTGAATTTAAGAGATGGATCCAGCAGAGCAGGGGAGTGCAGAGGTCAGGGTGGTTTTTCACCCCTCAGTGAGCCCCATTTGGATGCTGCAAGTACCCAAAGGCTGTGTGAGAGACAAGTGCAGTAAATCTATTTGCTTGTTCCTTCAGTAAATCCACCTCTCTGAGCAGTGGCTACAATTCCTTGAAGTGTCTGTGGCTGCAATTTCCCTGTGATAACAAACAACTGTGCCTGAATGGCTTTTCCAGCCAGAGACAAGATCCATTATTGTGCCTTCATTTTCATATTAGCCAGGCCCTTTCAGAGGAGGATCAAAGCTCAATGCTATGCTTAAATCACAGAAATAGATATAAAATCAATGTTTTATAGAGTCCTGCAAGAATTTTTTCAATAGTGAACACCTGGGAGGTGAGTCCCTACGTTTAGGAAGTTTTAAATCAATTTCTTGAAACGAAGCTGAAGAGGGAGGAGGAGGAGGAGCAGCTCTGGGGCTGGCAGGGCTGCTGGCCCAGTCCTATTACATAAAGCAGGTCTAAACTGCTGGGGATGCTTAGTACAGCCTAAACGGGGTCATCAGGATGTAGTAAACAGATTACAGCAGTGTTTATTGGGAATTCCTTCTGATGTGGGGACTGCAGGGACCATTAACGGAGGGGAAATGAAGAGGTGCTGTGCTGCTGAGCAGCTCTGAGTTAACGGAGCAATAAGTGCAGAGATTCCTCTGAGGAGGAGGAGAAGCCAGCCAGCCTGGCTGAAGCAGGATGGAGATAAACACGCCGAGCCTTTGGAAGGTGTGTTTGGAGCACCGGGCATTAGGAGGACTCGGCAGTTCCTTTGAGCTTGCCATTGATATTGTAATGAGCTTGAAATAGCTGAGCCCAGCTCCTGCGTGCCTCCGGGGTCACTGCCCGGCAGGGACACGGCCCCAGGTGACACCTGGGAATCTGTCAGCTCATCCTGACTCACTGCGGGACCAGGAGCAGGAGGGACTGCAGCATCCCCATCCTCCAGAAGCTCCCCATGGCTCGGGTTGGATGGAAGGAGGACGAGGAGGAGCAGGAGGGATTGCAGCATCTCCATCCTCCAGAAGCTCCCCATGGCTTTGGAGATGTGGCTGAGGTTAGGTGGAAGGAGGAGGAGGAGCAGGAGGGATTGCAGCACTTCCATCCTCCAGAAGCTCCCTGTGGCTATGGAGATGTGGCTGGGGTTAGTTAGGTGGAAGGAGGAGGAGGAAGGATTGCAGCATCTCCATCCTCCAGAAGCTCCCTGTGGCTCTGGAGATGTGGCTCAGGTTAGGTGGAAGGAGGAGTAAGAGCAGGAGGGATTGCAGCAGCTCCGTCTTCCAGAAGACCCCTGCTCCCCATGGCTTTGGAGATGTGGCTCAGGTTAGGTGGAAGGAGGAGGAAGAGGAAGAGCAGGAGGGATTGCAGCATCTCCATCCTCCAGAAGCTCCCCGTGGCTTTGGAGATGTGGCTCAGGTTAGGTGGAAGGAGGAGGAGGAGGGATTGCAGCATCTCCACCCTCCAGAAGCTCCCCATGGCTCTGGAGGTGTGGCTGGGGTTAGGAGGAGGAGGAAGAGCAGGAGGCATTGCAGTGTCTCCATCCTCCAGAATCTCCCCGTGGCTCTGGAGATGTGGCTCAGGTTAGGTGGAAGGAGGAGGAGGAGGAGGAGGAGGGATTGCAGCATCTCCACCCTCCAGAAGTTTCCCATGGCTTTGGAGACGTGGCTGGGGTTGGGTGGAAGGTGCACAGCTGGCAGCAGGGGCAGAGGTGTGAGGAGCAGGTGAGCAGGGCACCCAGCCCTGCTGCCACCGCAGGGACATCCTCCCCTGTGTCACCCTGTGTGTCACAGGGCAGCTCCCAGCAGCAGGGACAGCCTCTGCTTCAGCCTTTGCAGCATTTCCTTCCCCAGCAGGCAGGGAATGGCAATTCCTGAGCAGTGTCTGTGTGAGAAAGGCAGCTGAGCCTGGAGCAGACACCAGCAGAACCAGAGTGGTACCCAGAGTTTAAAAAGAGATAAAACCCATCACGTTTGTCCTGCTTCAGCAACACCTGAGAGCCTGAGGTCTCTGCAGTGAGACCCTCGTGCCTGATGTGTTTGCAGAAGATGGGCAGAAGCAACCAGGAAAGAGAAATGGCAGAGGAATATTTTAAACCAGATCAAATAAATGCAAAACGATTTCGGTTAATGCCGAGAACAAATGTCGAAACTTGGAGCTTAGAGTGAACCAGGCATTTTCATTCTGAAACAAATTCAGGTCATTGCTGTTATTCAGGAATAGTAATTCTGGAAAAGTAACTTTGGATCATCCCAGTGTGGTGAGAAGAGGAGCTCTGAAGGTGTGTGCTCTCAAGGTAAGCACCAACAGTGACTTCTGTGGAAATGCAGGATTATTCCAAGAGTGTAACACTTCCTGGGGTGTCTGTTTATCAAATAAATATTGTCACCTTGTTTCTCATCGGTTTTCAGGGAATAAATTGATTTTGTAATCTGAATTATGATCTAATTTTTAAAAGCTAAGTGGCCATGTGGTATCAATGCTGTAACGTTCATAATACAGGTGAGGGATGCACCAAAGACCACAGGAATATTTTTCCTACTGTGAGTAACTCTGGAGTAGCTGGCTGTCAACATTTCAACATTTTAAATGGGCCACTGGAGTTCCTTTTGCATCTCTTTTGTTGTTTAGGGAGAATCTTGTGCCAGTTCTAGAAAACCCCAAACCAAGCAAGCCCCCACAGCCTTGGAATCAAAGTGGTCTGGAAAAGTGAATCTTTTCCCATAGAGGATGACTTGGGGATCTGAATTTCTAGTGTTTGCTTAGACCCACATTAAAAAGCCACTTTCAAAACTGGAACAAAAGAACTTGAAGTCAGTCTCTGGAACAACTCTCTGTAACTGCTCTTGCTGAAAATTCCAGTGAGCATCTTCACTGGTTTTAAGTTTGCAATGGAAGCAATTTGTGAAGTTCAGGATGTTATTTAGTTTACCCCCAGCAAAATGTAGTTTTTCTGCCCACAAAGGCAGTGTTTTTACAGTTTCTGACAAGGTCTAACCAAAAACCAAATGGGAGTAAATAATTACTTGAAATTTCCATGCTTCCCATGGGTGTGATCGAAAGGGTTCAAATGGTGACATTGCTATTTAATCTTTCCTTGGATAATTCGTCACACTAACATTTTTCAAGGAAAATTTTTATTTTTATAAAGAAAAATAAGAATTAGAAAAAAGAAAAACTATTTTCCTGAAAAACACAGCTGTGATATAACATGGCCCTCCAAGAGCACCCAAAGTTTTTTTCAGCCAGAACTTTGGGATGGTCAAATCCATGATTTTTCATGCTCCAGTGGGAAGTGACAGTTTCACCTTTGCTCTCTTTTCTTCCTGGCAGTATAGAACAAGAAGGGTCAAATATGACAATTTTCTGGGTGTTTTTAAGCAGTGCAGGCACAAGTTTGGTGTTGGAAAAAACTCGTGTGATATTGGCACGCGTCAGTGAGGAGTGAACTGAATTTCAGCTCTTCCAAAAATCTGTGTGAACGTTCCCACTCTGCTGAGGGTCCACAGAGAACACTTGGGGTTTGTTTTTCCTCTAAATCAGGAGCAAGTTGCTGGTCCAGAGCCCCAGGATCTGAGTAAGAAACTGAGAATCCTATGGCCAGACCCAGAAATTTGTCCCATGACCAACAAAACCAAATCTCAACCACATCTTGGAGTATTTTTTTATGTTGTTTCAGTGAAGATTATTTCAAACCCAAGAGTTTGAAAAGTTAACTTTTTCTGTCCTGGGGTAACCGTAGGAGATCTCAGCACATTTTAAATCTGTTTTTCTGTTCTAAAATTTTCTTTCAATGGAGAAAAATCCATCCTGATCCTTGGAATTGTGCAGAGGGTTCTTTGGGGCCATCCTAAGAGAGTTTTGAACTTCCTCTGGAAGTGATGCAGACCTGGATGAACTGGCCTGAACTTCTTCTCATGTTGAGCTTGTGATTCTAACAGAAAAATGTATTTAGAAATAGATTTTCTTGTTCTGCACCATTCTCCTAATTTATGTCCTTTTTTTGTGCATAAGGTTAAATAGAAAAAAACTTTAATACAGTTCACTGACACTTGCAGAAGTTTTCCTTATCAAAGTCACCCATAATACTTTATTTATGAAGTTTAAGGTATTTACAGATGTTTTATGTTTAAGCATTCTTGGTAGTATTGAAGCTTCTACTTTTCAGTACGACTTTCCATTGTCCGAGCTAAATGTGGCACTTCAATTTTGTGATGTCTTAAGCTGTTCTAAAAATCATTTTCACGAAAGTATAAAATGCTGCATGAAAAGTGAAGGCAGTTTTTGATGATTGCTAGCTTGTATTTTTGTAATGTTTTAATGCTTTCTAAGTATCAACATTTTTCTCTTTCTACTAGAAACAGATTATTTTGAGATTTTCAAGATTATTTTAAAATCACAGTGGTCAGCATTTTATTTCCTAGTTCTAGATTTTTAATATTTTTTTGCTCAGATGCTCAGGCAACCAATACAAACACAGATTAAATTTAATCTGGGGGGATAAAGAGAAGCAAAATAAACTGCATTATTATTATTAACATATGGCATTTTTAATATGGCATGATTGGTTTCACATTAATCTCGAATCTCAACAACAAATGGCTGTCTTGAGAATTTCTGAATTCCACCTGGTGAAGTGAAAATGAACTCATTTGTTCAGAATGCAACTACTGAAAGCTTATTACATGCCCTGCTTGTTTCTGAGCCCCAGCTGGGTGGGAATTGCTGCCAGCAGGGGCTGGGGCGGTTTTACAGAGGTTTTTCATCTTCAGGCAGAGTCTGTCTGAATGGGCAGTGACTTTTCTTTGCACCGTTCCATCCTTAAGGGAGGCAATGCTTTAATTCTGTGTTTATATATATTTATATTTACACTTTCTGCTCTTCTGGACCAATAAAATTCCAATTTTCAAGCTGCTGAGTGGCTCCCATCTTCCAGCTGAATGGTTGGATGCAGGATAAGACCCTGGCAGGGAATGAGAAATGCATCTCTCCTCCCCCTGATTTGCATTAATGTGTCACTGGGGCAGAATTGCATCCCATAATCCATTCCCTGGCTCTCAGCTCACTTCTTGTTTACAAGGAAGGGTTGGCAAAGTGGCTCTGGAGAAATATTCTGAGATTTCAGCGTTTGTGGCAGAGGGATGAAGCAGTGCCTGGATGGCTGTTTGTCTGTGTGAAACATTCCTCACTTTAGGAAGCAATGCCCGTTTCACCGTGTGCTTTTGGAGCCCAAGAGCTTTGGGTGAGGGCAAATTGTTTGTTCTTTCGTGCTTCTGAATCATCTCCTGAAAAATCTTTGTGTTTCTGTGTGTTTTTGTGGTCTGAAAGGAGGATTCTGCAGGTCCCATTTCATTTTAGAGAGTGCTTTGCCCTGATGGGGGTCATGCTTTTATTCCTTCTGCAGGAATTCAGGGAACCACTCTGTGAAGGCAGAGTGATATTTGGGATCTCTGCAGCTCTTGGTGCTCTGAGGAACAAAAAGAGAGACATTTTTATTGTGATGACTTTTATTTATTGATTTTAGTGACTTTCAGAGAAGCACAAAGATTTATTAACCAGCAGTCACCCTCAATCTGTAAAAGATAAAGGTCCATCACAGGGACACAGGTGTTGGTTTTACCTGAGCTGGTGGCTGAGGGCAAAACTTGCATGCAGAGACTGGGGAGAGCTGGGGCTGTGCTGCCCTTGCTAAAGGCTGAGCAGCATTAGGCTCCAGGAGCAATTAAACATAAATATTTTAAACCATTGCAGGGAAACACACCTTCCTAGAAATGACCTGTGCTGAGGGCTGTGATCACCAGCGCTAGAACCGGCTGAAAATTCTCTTTTGCTGGATGGTTCATTAAAAATTTGCCTTAGTTTTTTAATTCTATGTGTGTGGGCAACGAGGCAGGAGAGGGGCTGGGAACACAAACCCCGTGAGGAACCCCTGAGGGAGCTGGGGGTGCTCAGCCTGGAGAAAAGGAGGCTCAGGGGTGACCTTATTGCTCTCTACAGCTCCTGAAAGGTGCCTGTGCTCAGGTGGAGTTGGTCTCTTTCTCCAGGCAGCACTGACAGAGCCAGAGGTCACAGTCTTCAACTGCACCAGGGGAAGTTTAGGTTAGACATTGGGAGAAAATACTTCAGGGGACGTTTAGGTTAGACATTGGGAGAAAATTCTTCACTGAAAGAGTGATTGTGCAATGGAATGGCCTGCCCAGGGAGGTGCTGGAGTCACCAACCCTGGACATGTTTAAAAAAAGCCTGGACGTGGCACTCACTGCTGTGGTTTAGTTGATGAGGAGGTGTTGGTCATGGGTTGGACTAGATGATCTCAAAGGTCTTTGCCAACCTGGTTCACTCTGGGATTCTGTGGATATAACCTATATTCTCATAAATGTGCACAGACAGAAGTTTCGGGTTGCTTTCTTCCTCCTTAAATCAAATTTTCTTCTTTTCTCTTGTTATGCAAATAGGAATGGGAAAAGCATTTAGCCTGCAATAGGCACTGTGTAGCATCTTGACTTCAGTCCCAGAGCACTCTTTTTAGATAAAATGTACAAAATTAGGAGTAGTATTACATACTAGAGTGTATCAAACAGAGTCAAGTAATAATGTTTCAAATTGAATTAAGTCACTGATGTTTTGATATTAAGTAATTTTTGTATGACTGGTAACTTTGTTCAGTGCCCTTCCTTTTCTTTATGCATGACATTTTGCAAATAAAACTGTAGAGATCTAATTATACAGCAGCAATAATAAAATACCAGTCTCCATGCAATTTCTTTCGTCCCAACTTTAATCAGAAGCCATGCAATGAAAAGTTTCAAATCCCTAAGAAAGGCAAATCCTTCCAAGTATGGGTTACACTTGTGAACTCTCAACTGTGCTGGTGGTTTTGAGGTCAGTAACACTAATGTAGGAAAAATTTTTAAAAGAAAACAAAAAAGAAATTGATTTTAAAATGAAATTACATTTTTGCTAAATCAACTTTCTACAAACATGTCTTGAAGTTGGCATTTATAATAGAAAAAGATCTTATTTTTGTTTGCTTAAAATTGCATTTTAACACATTATTTTGAAATTACAATAAACAAGAAAATGGGTCATCTTTTATTAAACAGTCATGTACTCTTTGAAAAAGTGCTAAACCATCCCTGCTTTTATCTTGTTCAGATTCACATTGAAAACAGATGTTGAACTTCATAAAGTAACAAAAAATCCAAGGTTCAACAACTTATCAATGCTTCTTGTGTTTGGTTACTCTTAGAGGAGAGACTTTTCAAAGACTTACAAAACTTAAAATGATGAGTACAGTAACCTCTGTAGCTTTCATTTTTCAGACATGCTCTGATAATTGTTTTTTAAGATGTTTATTTATTCTGCAGGAAAAGCACACCTGCAGCAGGTTGTGTGCATTCTCTGCACTCCCTGGTGTGTGCATCCCCCTGTGCACACCTGGGATTGCTTTAAGGAGCTGCACCACAACCTGTGGCCCTTTTAGCAGTCAGAGGAACTCAGTCAAGGTCTCTCCGCTCCTAAATATTTGTGAAGCATCTAGTGAAATCTGGCTGAAAAGGGGATGGAAAAAGTTTCCAAAAGATTCTCTAAAGATATGTAGAAGAAATAATTCCAAATGTTACTGTAATACAGAACTTAGTGTTTGGTTTTTTTTTTCTTTTTGTGTGGAATGTAAGAGAAGTCAGTTCTTCTATATGTTGTCAAGCTGCATAAAAATAGACTTTCAAGTATATTTGACCTGAATCACAACTTGCAGTGTTTGTGTAGGCCTCCAAATTGCAGAAGTAATCTCTGAACTGCCTTCAGATGTTCTGAGTGGTGTGGGTCAGAGAGGCAGACATGGCATCTACAGGGAAATTTTTGTCTGCTTTTCAGAGGGCAAAACAGGGCCTGAAAGTACCTAAAAACCATTTAAGGCACAGATGTATTGTCAAACTGGAACAGAATCTGTCATTTTGGTGGGGAGCTTGTTTTATTTAGAGGACTGGAGGAATGACAACTTATATTTTTGAGCTTTGGCCTTGTTCAATTTGAAATAGCAAAGCTATCAGCTATCTGGGAAAGCAGTGGCATGGCAGAATGGTTATACAGTGGTTCTGACAGAGATGCTGGCAGTGGCACTGCTGAGCTGTGCAGCAGGATGTGCCAGCCCCAATGCCACCCCCTGGAGCTGGCAGGGACAGAGGGATGGATGAGTGTCCTGGCTGGACAGCTCTCCTCACAGGGAAGGCTGGGATGCCAGGGATGGCTGCAGCAGCCTGATGGGGACAGTCCCCAAGGTGGGCACAGGGCTGTGCCCTTCAGGGAGCCACCAGCTTAAACTGGGCACTGAAATACAGCTCTGAGAATGAACACCTTGTGCCCTATGCAGCACAAAGCTGCAGCATCCAGGGGTGTGATGGTGTTCACAGGGGTCCCAGGATGAGGGAAGAGATGAGGACCTGACTCTGTGTTTCAGAAGGCTTGATTTATTATTTTGTGATATATATTACATTAAAACTATACTAAAAGGATTTCGTCAGAAGGCTAGCTAAGCTAAGAATAGAAAAAGGAACGATAACAAAGGCTTGTGTCTCAGACAGTCTGAGCCAGCTGACTGTGATTGACCATTAATTAGAAACAACCACATGAGACCAATCACAGATGCACCTGTTGCATTCCACAGCAGCAGATAATCATTGTTTACATTTTGTTCCTGAGGCCTCTCAGCTTCTCAGGAGAAAAAATCCTAAGGAAAGGATTTTTCAGAAAATATCATAATTACACAGGGGTGCAGGGGAAAGTTCTCAGCCCTTTGTTTTCTGGCTCTGTAAAGAGAAGTTTAGGGAAGTCTCTGTTCTGCTGACCCCAACATTGAGGCAGCTCTGCTTTGCCTCCAGAGGTGACTGAATGCTGGGCTTTGCTGCACAGAGTTGTGTTAAACATCCTGTGGGAAAACAAAAGGCAGAGTTTAAATCTGCTGCCCTCTCATCTGGCTGGTGACATGTAACTGCAGTGCCAAGTGAGTGGGGACCTCTGTGCATCAGGCACAGGGAGGCTGCCACACATTCAGTGATGGAGCTGTGCTTTAGCACAATGTAATAAATTGCTTAGCCGTGTGAGCAGCAGCCTCAGCAGAGGTGATGGTTCCAGGGAATAGTGATGTGTTTCAAGAACTGTGTCACAGAAAACGATTAATGTTTCCTAATGACCCTATTCTCATGCAGGATTTACAAGGAGATCTTTAATACTAGCAGTGTTGAACAGTAGTAGTAGTTAACTCGTTTTTTCCCCATTTTTTTTTCCTTCTTGTTACTTTAAAAAGTTCATTAACACCATATTTTTCCTTTCATATTTGAGACAGAACTGCCATTGTTCAGGCAGTCCAGAAAAATACTGTATGTCAGGAAGAATTTTTCATATACAAGTACAGTATTTCTTTCCTCTTCAGCACTTGTAGACCTGTATGCATATTCATTGAGATAAAAAATTGTTAAAATAAAAAATGAAACAGGTTATATGGTCATACTGGGACTTTTTGAAGGAGGTCACTTCTTACATAACCCACATACTTGACCTCTCTTGTGCCTCTAAATTCAGTGAGTACAAGAAGAAAGAGCAAAAGTTTTTATTTTACTGCTTCAACAAAATAATACTCTACGTGAACATCACTGTAATGTGGGAGAAATAATCTTTACAGCAACAGTTTTATTTCATCTTAGCATTGCATACAAAAGAAGTATATACCTGGTGTGTGCTTACTCATTAGTTCATGATTTAAATGTATGTTCCACAGTGATATCCTTTGGGGATCCAACAGGTTTCAGCTTGTTTCCTTTTCAAAATTCAGTGTGTTCCTTGAGGTTCTCTGAATCACTGTTGAGCTTCTTTTAGTTCTTGCACATAACCCCTGATCCCAGTAGTAAGTTGTGCTCATCATATTCTGTTCAGAACTTATTCCTGCCCCAGGAAATGTGATTAACCAGAGCAGGTCAGGTAACTGCCCCTGCTGATGCCATTCAGCCACAAGGAGCCTGTGCTTTACGTTTTGCACTCACACAGGATCTTGTGTCAGCCTTTCCATTTAGTTTGTTACTCATTATCAGTAATTCCTTGTTGTCACAAAGAAATATCTGTGCTTTAGGAGTTTGGCACTATATAGCTTATTTTAATGAGGTTATTAAACCTATCTTGGCTTTATCTGCATCTGGCAATTCCTTTTCTGCTATGTATTAGGAAAACACTCTCAGTCAATTTATTATTGATATGAATTTTTAATGTTTGCTGTAATCTGTGCAGGGTAATGTTATGAACTGTTTCTGTAACCTCAAGAATAACTTACAGGGTGCTCCAGCAATTCCCTGCTGCTTGCATGGAGGCTTCAGCTCTGGTTGTGCCCCCCTCACCTGCCAGGGTGGAGAGGTGAGCTGTCCCTGCTGGGCTGGAGCCAGCCTGGCACAGAGAACAGGAGGAGCCATCAGCAGTTTAACAGCTCAGGGCTGTGGAGTTAAGGAGAAGTAGGCAAAATACACCAAGTGCAGGTCATGGAGCTGGATTCAGAAAGGGGATTGTGAGTAAGGGAAAACAAGGTCCATGCTTGCACTGAAATGTGATGAAAAATTAATTTCAGTTTGCCTCAGTGAACAAGCATTTCCCAGAGATGTTTAGTGGTGGTTTCCTGCAGGGTGAACAAATGCAGTAGTCCATGGGCTCTCAGAGCAGCTTCTTCTGCTTGTTAATCTCTGTGTTCAAAGGCTGTAATCTTTAAAAGTGGGGAATGTACTGGTTTTTCTGAATTCATTAGAATACTCTCAGATCCAAATCCTGTGTCACCTTTTTTTGCATTGGTGTGTTATTTATTGTATTTAATTTTGACACAGTGAAGTAACTGAGGTGCTGCATGAAAGCCCATCTCTTTTCCAGTTGCTCAAAAAACAAGAGAATTAGCTGTTGAATATTTCTCCTGGTGTACAGAGCCCTTTTAATTCCATTAACAATGCATGATTATGGAAGTAAAATGGCATAGCCAGTGAATCCTGCTTGTAGATAAAAATAGATCAAGGAAGTTGTTCTTTTGATGTGTTGAAACAGAAGAACCTGCTCCAATAAGGTTTCCTTCCAAATAACAGAGTCTGAGCTTTGCCACAGGTCTCAAGACTTAGGGGGCCCAGCTTCCAAAAGTCCAGCTTTTTCCTTTTAATAATCAAATCTGCATCAATAAGAACCTCCAACAGAGTGCTCAGAGATCCATGGCTCTGGTAATGTGTTATGAAAATGAAGCAGACTCTTCTAAATAGAATACAGGTGTTCACCCAGAGTGCTGTCAAACTCGGTTAATTGAGGATAATGGGCTTGCCAATGAAAATGACAGTGGCACAAGGACCACATTCCCATTTTTGTTCCAGCCATCATGGAAAGGCCCACGGCTGCAAATCAGCCAAGATGGCTCTTGGGGTTGAGATTTTCCAGGGCCAGAGTCCACCAGTGCAATAAATGTCACGTCTTTGTTCATAAATATCAAATGCTTTGTATGTAACCCTGAACAACAGCTCAATTCACAAATGGAAATTTGAATTTGCATCAGGTGTAACCAGGCTGAGCCATGTTTGGTCCCCTGGAAAGGAAAGCAGGATTTATAGCCTGCATTCCTCATATTAGTGAGGATCCCTTGTGTGAGGAGGAGATGTAGGATCAGGTTTGATGTAAGGAAAAGAATCTGAACACTGCATAAAAGTGAAACAGGATCCATTATCCATGCTCCAGGCACAGAGAACAGTGTAAGTGCAGCCAGTGTGTTTCCAGCACACACAGATCAAAGGGTGCCCAGTAACAAGCCAAAAATGCCCAATGTTTGTCAGCAGTCCTTAATCAGCACTGATCATTTAATAGGGAGTTAATTTCCCTCTTCCATTTCTGGGCCAAAATCTCACAAACAGCAAGAAAAAGGCCATTTTAAGGCCACTGGAATGTCAGAGCAAGGGACTAAAATAGGACACAATTCCACCTCTTTCTCCTCTCTAAAAGATGAGGAATGTGAAATGTTTGAGACTTATGTGCTTAGGTTCAAAATATACCCATGCCTCCATCTCTGCAGGTGTTGAATTCTTTCTTTCTTTTGAGTTGGCTCAAAATAATTTCAGAAATGACACCCTTCTATGCTATCTTCCTCATTTTTCCTCAGCTCCTACCTTAGGAACTTGAAATAGCAGTAAGATTGGTAAAAAGAGTTGAAAACTTTTCTTTCTGGTGCTGTCTGGTGTATATTATGTCCCATTTTGACTCCATCAAAATTAATGCAGCGTGTCACTTTATTGGTAGCCATAAAAGAAATCATGTGAGTTAAATACAACAAACATGGACCATTAAGAGATTTTAATGTCTGGTAGACCCAAGATTCAGTACATGTAAGCAAAATTGCTGCTCCTGTCTTGTGCACTGAAAAATGTTTTAAAGATTATCTGTAGTGTAATTCAGGGTTGATTTTTTTCCCCCCCACCCAGTGCCCCCCTTGTTGTTGCCTTTGTAGTTGGACAAGTCATCAAAGAAAAGAAAAAAATGGTCAACATAATGGCTGCAGAGAGGGACAAAACTGCTGCGACATTAACTACTTGTGTAAAAAAAGGAATCATTCTGATAAAGTAAACTTCAAGTTCCTTTCTTGCTGACTCCCTCTGTGCTGTATTTTTTTCACATTCTTGTTTTAGGGTAGCCTGAAGATGGCTGTGATTTAAAATGTTTTAAAGTTAATTGCACAGAATGCATAAGATTCATAAATATACCCTTACCCCTTCAGACTAGGTTCACTTGCCATATGCCTGCTGGTTTATAGTTGAAGTGCTATTTCCTCCATTGGATTTCTCTGTGTTTGGTGACCTCAGCAGAGTGCTAAAATGCTGCTAAAATTCACTTATCTGTGATCAAGTGAATGGGAAGTGATTCAAAAGCAAATTTTGCAAGGTAGAATTTGTCTTTGTAAGCTGAATTTTATTCTTTATATAAACTGTTTCATTCATACTCTATAGAATAGGGTTTTATAAAATGAATTTAAAAGTTGGTTTATTTAAACAGATAAGACAATATCTAAAGATATAAAAATTGACAAAATAGTACAGATAAAGTACAAACGTATGGATGTTGCAGTATAATTATAAAGTAAAATCTATAGAAAAATCAGGGTGATATATTTCTTTATTATTATTATTGTGCAGACTTGGAGGTATTTCAATGCTCTTTTTTCTCCTGGGATAAAAATGACTGCTTGATATGCTAGAATTTAAATCTGTGGAAAATGTTCACTTCATTCTGTATAAAATTACTGTATGTGTGTCTCAGAGGGGCCTGGCAGCTTGGTGATGCTCTGCATCTGATGGTGGGACACATGAAATTCCTGATTTATAGTCTGCTGTTTAAATGTGAAGGATTTTCTGTGCACTATGTATCTTTTATGGCACAGAATACCTTGAAGGAGTATCTGTGGCTCCACAGTTCACTTCTGGATGTTTAATAACAGCAAAGAATAAAATTTATTTAGTGATGGTGAAACAGAGGAGCAGAAATTCCTGAGAGGGCTGAGTTCTGATACATTTACTCTGCTGAAGTTGCAGGAAATAAGTAGCAATGAAATATGAGTAAAAATACTATGGCTAAACAAACGCGTGAATTGTTTCAGTCTCTGAATCTCTGACTTTCTTTGGGCTATTGAGAGAACTTCAAATCCCAAAAGATCTTGGATTTCAGATGAAAATGGATTAGCAAGGTGCAATTGTTGTGAATAGTTATGGAAAAAAAAAACCTGAGCTATGTCTTCCAGTCAGTTTTCTGAAACAACATTCATTGGTGCATTTTATTGCTTATTTGATAGCTGATGTCTATTGTTACTATTATATTTTCTGGAAAAATCCCTTTGCCAGGATTTCTTCTCCTGGGAAGCTGAGAAGCCTCAGAGAAAAAGGAAAACAATATTATCCCATTTGCTTCTCCTGTGTTTTGCTGCTTTGGAATGTGGTTGGAGAGTGTTTATCCAACAGGTGCTTGTTTGATTGGTTTCCTGTGAATTGTTTTTTTACTGAATGAACAATCACAGTCCAGCTGTGTCAGGACTCTGAAGAGAGTCATGGATTTTTCATTAGTATCTTGTTAAGCCTTCTGTCTGTATCCTTTCTCTATTCTTTAGTATAGTTTTAGTATAGTATTCTTGAATATAATATAGTAACATAAAATAATAAATTAGCCTTCTAAGAACATGGAGTCAGATTCATAATTTCCTTCCTGCCATGGGGGACCCTGAAAATATCACACTGCCTGGAAAGGAGACCTTCAGTTTCCAGCAGGGATCATTACACAAGGTTGGGTTTGGTTTTGTTTCCTGTTAATTCATTATTCCTAGAGCTGACATGACATGTTGTAACCACTTTCAACTGGCTGAAGGGAACTTTGAACTTCAACATTTTTTGCTAGTTTCCTTTCCCTCAGCCTGTGAGTTATTTAGCTGTGGCTACAACAAATCACAGAATATTCTGAGTTGGAAGGGACCAAGAAGAATCATCAAGTCCAACTCTTAAGTGAACAGCTCATACAGGGATTGAACCACAACCTTGCTGTTATTAACACCAGACTCTAAGGAAATGAGCTCATCTCAGTGTTAAATGCTTTTTTAAAAAAAATAGGAAATAATACAAATTTACAACTATGATAAAAATTGAGCCTGAATTTTAAAACAATAGAATTGCCTACCCACATACAAAATTATAACTGTATTTTATATCATCAAAAAATTAATTAATGAAACTGATTAAGTCCATAGAACAATGAAAAGTAAAAGACCACTTAAATATACAAAGTTAATACTCACTGTAGTTGTGTAAGATTGATATTTTGAAACATTAGAGGCATCTTAAAAATTTTTATTTAGCATATTGAAAAACAAATGTTACAAAAAATTTTCTATAAACATAGGCAAAAATGCTTAAATAGGATAATTTAATGTAAACCAAACCCCTTTAAAATATACAATACTGTAATCAGAGGTTATTTACATCCAGTGAAGAGAGAACAACCTTCACTTATGTTAATATCATCTAAGCAAATCATTAATTTCCATAATTCCTTAAAACAGTGCCACCTTTAAGTTAGTTTAGTAGCTAAATCATTTCAGTCCCAATACAAGGTGAAATTCAATGTTACATTCAGAAGTGGCAAGGCAGTATCCTGACTGTTCATGTCATCAGTCAAGACAGCACTGCATTCAGAGCTGCAAAACCTTAGAGAGGTACAACTATAAATTTATATTTATTGCATGACAATGCAATTACAGGATAGGTAAAACAAAAAGAAAAAAAAAAGCTGTAAAAAACCCCAGTACAAATAAAATTTTATTTTTCAATCAGGTTAGAAAAGCCAACCACAAAACTAAGCTATTTTCCCACATTTCACAAAACAGAACAAACAATTTGTGAGTTGACACTATTCCAACACAGAGAACTGTTCATGTTTTAGAGGAAATGCATTTGCACAACTGTCCCACACAGGTTTTGTTTAAATATTAAATTTATTCACCAAGACATAAATTTATAGCCCACAATGGCTTTCATACTCATGTACTCATGGAAAAGGCATTGTCCAATTAATTCAACTCATAGATCACTAAGTTTTTGGTTGTGACTTTTTTTTGGAATGGCAAGCATCAATTTTGGATTGCACATAAAGTATCTACAGGACACAGTAATAGGATAAAGTAACATACTCAGGAGCCACAAACAAACCCTTCAGAAGTGGCAGTGGAATAGAGAGTAAAGAAAACACAGAAAGAAGGGAAGATCCAGCTCATCTCTAAGCTACTAGAGCAGACTGCCCATGTTCAGGGATGATGACAGCTGCTGAACAACCTACTGCAACATGGGTGATGTCCATGCATTTCCTACAGGGAAGTCCTATATCCTGACAAGGAAGTTACTGCTAAAACTCCTATCTGTGCTGGCAGGCACAGGAGGTGCCAATATGGCACAGACACTGAAGTACCAGCTCTTCCTGAGGTGGTTCCTGCATGCTGGGTGAGGCACTTTGTTCTGCTGAGTCTGCCTAAAGCAGTTCATTTATTAACCCTTGCTCGGTTTGAAAGGAGCTTTAACTTCCACAAGTGGCAATTCAGGATTCACAAGAGCTAAAACCACTTCAAAAGAAAAGGTCTGACAGTCCACAAACAAAACCAAGGCAATTTTTACTACAAGTGTCCAAAATATACTGTATTATCTACTCATCTTAATATATGTATTATACATAATGAATATAAACACAAATTATAGTTTTGACAATGGAGTCAGGAGTTTGGCCAGGAGTTCATCTCCAATACAACTTGTCTTAGCAGCTGAAGATCCCCAGCAGGCAACAAAGGCAACCTACTCTTTGCCAAAAATGACAACTCCTGACTGCACCTGCCAATAGGTTACATCATATTCTTATCAAAGTGAACATTTACACACCCATCTATAACCATCTCCTTCCTTCCTGTCTCCTTCACAAAAATCCTTAGGGAACAGTTGGGCCAAGCTCCCATGAGAGGGACATTGAGAGCAATTTCAAACAGATGGCACTGGCATTTCATCTGGGGTGTTTGAAACAAGACAGTTTGGGTTTCTGTTGTAAAAAAGTCAACATAACATAATTTAGGGCTCAACACATTTCCACTGGTGTTAATTGATTAGTAGAACACAGAAGAGTACTAAGCTAATGCCATGCTACTTGGTGTGGGAAGAAAGAAAACTGAAACTTAATACTCATAAATTAAACTGAGCAATTAACTTTTAAATCAACCTGTAAAAGAAGAATCACCACACTAGAATTTGTACCACCTAAACCAAGTGGATGAAATTCTGTACAAGCCTGTATGTAACTTGCATCCATCTCTTCAGCCTCAAAAAGTCACTCCACACTAATGCTTGGGGTTATGCCTGCATGTTCTTAGAATTCCTTGATGGAATGGATAAGCAATACATTTATTTGTTGTTGAAAAAAGATATTTATATTCTCTGCAAAGAATTTACACAGGCACCAGTACAAGGTGTACACAAGGTACATGTCAGTAGGCAAGGGAGTATCAGAACTTGAGGAAAGGGTTTACAGCTGGCAAAACCCTGAGGAAGGTTTTCATATTTGGGGGAAAAAGGAAGTCACAGACACTGAATTCCTTTCCTTTTTCTCCCTTTAAAAAGGAAAGCAATGCCTTTGGGTGTATGTGCTTATAGATTACATCCTGGTCCCAGTGAAAATCACAGTAGGAAGTCCATGATCAGGGTTTTATCCACTCTTGAATACTTCACTATTACTGTTGCATGAACTTTCAAGTTCTGAAGTTAACATATGCACACTTCTCACTTCTAGAATACAAAAGTAAAACCAGATAGGAAAACAGGAAAGGCAGAACACAGACAAAAACTTACACCATTAAATTCACCAATTAGTCTCTTGAATTGTCAGCTACTAAGCATTTACAGAATTTTGAGCTGTAATAGCAAAAGCTTTAGAACACACCTCTCCTGCTAGGACTCTGGAATTATTGCTGTTACACCAGCATTCTCTACAAGAGATCCTGGTTTGAACACAAAGGCTCCCAGCCTCCTGAGGGCCAGGAGAGGCTGCAGCATGCAACAAAAATTGAGGTGAGAAAAAGGAACAAACCAGACAAGAGGCAATACTGCAAAATCAGTCCCCTCTAGTGTAAATAACTATTAAAATGTTGCTTAAGGATTCCCTTAAGCAGGGAATTCTGACAGTCTGCAGTAAGAAATGGGAGGGAGATCCCACAAATTTTGTGGGGAATGTGGACAGTGTTTGGAATAAAACAAGTGACGTCCTTCAAAACAGAGGTACTTTTGAGAAGTATGACAGAGCACCACATCTGTATCTGCACTACACTCTCAATACAGATTCCTTATCTTTTAAGACATTTCATAGGGGAAAAAAAATCCCAAACCCAAAGATCGAGTGAACCTAAAAAAGGTGAAATTCATTGTATACAAGTCCGTTAAATTACAGAAATGCATAATAAGCCAAGATAAAGTGCTACAAAATGATTAATGATTTTTAAAAGGTCCATGGCATTCTTCTTGTTTTACTTAGTACTGGTGACAATGGGGGTCAGTGCAATGGCACTGGCTGAACTGGAGTTCACAATGTCTTCGTACTGTGGGGGTGGATCTAAATGCTGCTCCGTTTCAATTCTTCTCACACTGATTTCCCCAGTGGCTTCCTCATAGGAAGGAGGAGGATCACAGTTTGAGAGCCTTGTGGATATTGAGTCTGAGCGTGCATCCGAGTAGCTCAGCCCTCCCGGGGAGAGCCCGGTGCCCTCGAACATCTCCTCCTGCGGGGAATGAACAACGCTGAGCGGCGGCGGGCGGGGCCCTCGGCCGTCGGCGCCATCGCCCAGCGCTGCGGGCGCTCCGCGGTGCGCCGCGTACACCGACTGCCGCCGCATCTTCTTTTTGAACAGGCATCTCCAGATGACAAAAACCACAATGAGGATAACGAAAAGGCCAATGATTAATGGAAATGCAAGGTAAAATGAATACCAGCTATGTCCTGTGTTACTTTCTCCCTGGAGTCCGTTTTTGTAGACTTTCCAGAACTCTTTCTAGAAGAGCAAGACACAACATGTCACAAACTATAACACAGTTAATAAAAAACAAGCAATGTAAGCAAGTTGTTGTAAAGAATGAGGACAAAAACAAAGGCATTTCAAATATTGATGATTAAAATAAGAGCTGGCATGGATAAGCACACACAAACTTTCAATTTTTCTTCTCATGTGATTAGTGATACAAAAGGGATTTGGTTTTTGCAAACAAACTCCTCACCACTTTTAACATTCTTATATCTGCACTCAATGTTTACAAACATGCAGCAGAGGCAGGACTAAGTGATAATACACTCAGAAAAGGAAAAAACCAAACCATAAAACAAACTAGGAAAAACACATCTCAAAAGCCCCTGCCTAATCAGCATGCACATCAGCCATCCGGTGGATCAGAATCTGTCAGCACCACTCAAGGCACAAGTTTAGGGTTTGTTTGTTTGTTTGTTTTAAAATGGAAATAATACACTAGTACAACTGGACACAGAAACACCAGCTCACAGTGACAGACCATTCTGGCTAAGCACAACTATGCTGCACTGTCTTATCATAATTTAGACATGCTCCACCCTCTGGCTCATACAGAAATCACTGTCAGCTTAGTCTGAGTTGATCCAGATCCTCTGTTTACAGTTAAAAATAGCCCCATAACTGAGACTATTACACAGGTTATCACATTCTAGAAACCTTGACAACAGAGCTACAGAAAAATGGAACATAAAGTGAAAATATAAGCAAAAACAAAGATGGAGGGGGACACCAATACTTGAAAGTCCTCTTTGCTATATTAATATGAGCAAATGGGAGCACAAACATTGTGTTACCATCACATTCCTTCTGCAGTGAATGCTGTGAAGAAACAGCAAAAAAGAAAAGAATACCCTGCCTCAAAAGAGTAGCCATCCTCACCTGTAATGTCTCTCCTACTATGAAACACTTCCTCTGAGTTTTATAATCATAATTTAGAACATTTTAGTATACTTTAGTATAATTAAAAACCCAAACCCCCAGAACTTGTAATTAATTACACCCCCCTAGTCCATGCCAGAATCTCTGAACTCTAGCTTTCTTTAAAAATGCACAGACTTGACCCTCTCATCCTCCTGCCAGCATCACATTAATTTTAAATGACAGCACACATTTCATGCAACTATTTATAAAATAGTCACCAGGTAGAACTGAAATTGTAATTGCTCAGTTGCTAGCAAATGATGTATTTAGGTTGCAGACTGATTTTGTGCACAGACAAATCAGATTCATCATTTTATTTAGCTCAGGCCTGATGCCACATGATGAGCATTAAACAGAAAATGCCACCCCAGAGGCAGCCTGAGTCCAGAAGCAGCACAATCCCTCTTGCATGGAGGTCAAGCTTTCCCTGTGCAAAGGCATCACCAGGACACATGGACAAAACAAACACCATCAACACTTCTGGGTCAGGATTCACTCTGGTTAAGAGCAATGCCATGTACATGGAACAATTGACTCTCCTGTAAATTTTCCTTTCCAAAGATAAATTCATATGTTCTTCTGTCTATGTACAAATTCAAAAACCAAAACAATTTCAACTCCTACACCAATCCAAGATCAGGCATTTTCCCTAAATTTTAAGACTTGACAAGCAGATTGTCACAATGCCCCTCTTTGATGTGAACCCAGGTCCAAATCATCCAAGCTGTGTCAGGTGGCACTGGCTTCAAACAAAGCAAGACAGACTGGAAAGATGGACTCTAAATTCTTCTCTACAAGAGCCCTCCTTGACATGTGTTCCACAGTGAACCCCAAACCAACAGTTCTGAGTTTAGGAAAATGTATTTTGGGGGGAACTAACACTGAAAAATGCCATCAGCTGCACAACTGAAGGCTTCTGGGATCTCTGCATGATAAAACCTGGCAGAACCAAACACCTCACCCTCTCTCCAACAGACCACCAGGCAATTAAGAATACCTATTACTTTTGCATCTGGTAAGAATACAGCTAACTAGATTGCTTAGTGGAATAAATAATATATTGTTAACTGAAAAAACCAGGAAAGGATTAATTAGGATTATGAAATCTTGCTGTATGTACTGGGACCAAACTTCCCACATCACTGTTCTGTGGCCTCAATGGCAGCAAAGAAATAAAATTGTAAAATGTTTGTTTTTAAGACCAAAGATTTACTGAAAGTCATTATATATACAGTGCAAGGATATGTCATTTTAAAGACTCTCTGGAGGAGAAAGGTAGTTTTGATGAAAAAGAAGAAATTACATTTCTCCCCTAACAATCCATTATGTGTTGCAGACTGCAGAGGAAATGCACCTTCTCCACTAGAAGAGTAGTAAATAGTGACTGGTCTTTGAATATTGTTTCCACATTACTTCTAGGTCAGATCTATCTGCTGTAGAAAATGTCTTTGTATCTTCAGAAAGCTGAAACAGTTTCTCTCCTTGGCACTCTGCTACTCAGCAAAGCAGCAGAAAATCTGTTCTGTCCCCCCAGCGGCAGGCACTTAGAGCAGAACAGGGTGTGATGCTTTGGGGATGTCTGACTTGGTGATGTGACCAGACAAATGCATAAGGAGCTAAAAGAGTGTAAACTGCCTTAAGGATTAAAGTAGCTTAATGTCCTTTTTCATTTACATGCAAGGCAAAGAAAACTCAAGATAGTTGAGACACTCCCCACTCCCTGGTCAGAAATTACTTTAGGTCTAACAATATCTTACATAGAGGAATACAGTTCTGCACACAGATGAAAAACACTAAGAAAGAAACACTTGCTTAGTCATTAAAAAAAAAGAAATCTTTAAATGTTCTTCACGGGAAAATAAAAAAACAACCAACCAAAAAACAACTCCACAAAACCCCATAAAAAATAACCTTGTTAGCATACTAGATCCTGGGTTCCCAGCTTGTATTTTTGACAGTCAGCTTTCCAAGAGAAACAAAGACTTTCAGCCCCAGACTGCCACAACTGACAGGAACTGCAGGAAATGCATCCTTCAGGTCTGAGCTGCACAGGTGCCAAGCTCTCCCTCTGCTCTGCCACCCACAGCTACACTGCAGAGGAAAGGGATGGTGCAGAAGGAGGACAACACATCTGGTCACAGTCAAATCTTGCCTAACAAAGCCACAGACAACCTCAACAGTGTGAGGATTTGTACAAATTGCTGCCTGTAAAAGAACTACTGCTTCAAAAAGACCAAGAGGGGGAAGACTGAAAATTTACAAAGTATCTGTAAAATTCATACAGAAAGTTAAAGAGTAATTTATAAGCTGGAGAACTCCCAGAACAAACATCCCTCCCACAACTATGGGTCTCTAACTAACAGAAAGGACTTTCTGCTTGACAAAATTACTGACTTGTGATTAATGAAAAGTGCACTTCAGTAATCATTTATCCCTGAGTGCTGTACAACTGGGAACACCAGGTGTAAAAGCCTTGTAAGGCTGCAAAACTTAAGCAGGCCACAGAATCAGATAACTGCAATGGAAAATACTTAGAAAACATCTAACATATATTCCTGCCAAGAACTATTTTTCTGAATGTACCTTAGTGCTTTGGCAAATCCAGTTTGAAATAATGAAAAGGAATTCTCAAAGGCATCCCAAAGACAGTTACAGCAAATTTTTCCAGAATTCTGTTTCCCTTTCATTTGTAATACTCAGAACAGAGTCAGTGTCAGCTGGATCTGAATGCTGAATCAAATAAGGGATCCACAAGGAAGTCAAGACACACTCTCTTGAGAATTCCAGGGAGGCCTTTACTACAGCTGACAGCATTGTCACCCTCAAATGATTCTTTGTCAATTGCCTGACTTGTTTTTAAGGTGGACTGATAACAAGCCAGCCAGAAGACTGCTTGGTATTTGCCAGGCAGAGGGAGAGAGCAGAGCAGTGAGGGGAAGTGAGGGCACCTGCCACACTCTTCCCTTCTGGTCTGCCCCCAGTTTCAAGTAGCAGGAAAAGATACACATCTTCTCATATGAGAGTTTATCCAGCATCCATAATTACACACAGAGCAACACTGGAAGTCTTACTTGATCATATAATTTCAGATCTGGTGTGGACAAATTCTGAGTTGCTTGCTAAGATTTTTAGCAGTAGTTTGTTTGTTTTGCTTGAATAAAGCAACAAAGAGAACTTAGCAATTTTCTGCAATATTTAAAATTCACTGGAAATTTGCAACAGGAATGAAAATCTGTGACTTCCAGCTTTTAAAATCTTCATGCAGTTTAATTTTTAAAAAATGAGTTAATGTCAATTAAATTAATATCAGTGCTACAATCCCACTCAGCTACTTAGCACAGTAACCTTTGAATAAATCTTTTAGCCTCCCAACAACCTCTGACACCTGACCAGTGACCACATGCAGCACTGCCTGCAGGCTATAAGCACCACAATAAACAGCTTTACAAGGTCACACCTGGGGCTCACCTTATCTGTTAACTTCTGACAGTAATCATTAGAGACTGCTGAAAGAGTTCAAACACAGGCAGGCTACTGTGCTGCTGCTGGGAGATACTCTCCCACATTTCACATATTTGTACCTTAAGAACTTCCATTAGCCAAAGTTGATTCCTTTTAATTAATGGTTCCACACTGATTTAACTTCCCTTCATTTACATCACTGGTCTCTGAACCTGTACAAGCTTTTAGGATCTGAGACATCCTGTGGCAAGGCAGTCCACAGCTCCATTAGCTGTGGTGAGGAGAGACTTCTATTTGCTTTGAACCTTTCCAGTTTCCTTTGAGGCCCTCTCAGCTCTGCTATCAGAAGGATGGCAAGTGACTGACCTCAGCTCAGCCTTCATCTCACAGACATCATCACATATCCCCTGATTCAATTATTTTATCATCTATTGTTGTTATACAAGTCTTTCCATATCTTTGATCAATTGTCACACTTCTCTGGTCCTTCCTCAGGTACTAATTTACTTCTAAAGAGATGGGGAGATGAGAGTTGGACACACTCAAGATGTGGGTAAGCTCTTTAATTTGATCCCTGTTCCTTTATTTCAGATTCTTAGAACTTGGGGTTCTTTGTTTTGGCTTTGTTTAACTGCTCAGCATTAAATTGAAGTCTTCATAGACTGAAATCCAGATCTTGTTCCTGAATTCTTTTCAGAGGTAATCATATATTATAATGAATGTCCCCAATTCCTCCAGATGCATTACATTTGTCAACAAATAATTTCATATTCTATTTTACCCACAAAGTCCTGCAAATTTTTCCCTGTTGGCTCTAGCCTAACATAATAGTTTTCTCTTTACAACTAACTTAAAATAGTAATTTGGAATCTGTCAAAATCCTGTCTTGAAAATACTGAATGGCATGTATGCACACTTGATATACACAATGCTAATTGAAAACTCATGCACCAAAAATAACTTGAGGGAACTGCTTGATATTCTTTTAATATTACAAATCTGCATGTTGCAGATCTGCCCAGAAGACTGCAGAAAAACAAAGAAGCAAGGAGACAAGATAAAAAATACAGAGATTAGACAAAAAGTTATCATGAGATAAGTAAGCTACAGCCCCTATTTGAATTCCAGTCTATCTACACTATGAAAGCTTTGATCCTGTGTTTCTCTGCATACACTGGATCATGTTCCCAGTCTACTGCAGCCATTCCCTTCCCCTGGGACACAAATGTTAAGTATTACTAAGTGGCTGTGTGGATGGATATGCTGGGGACAATGCACTAAATAAAGCCCAAGTACATGAGGCTGGTCAGGCACCACTGCACATTAGCAGAGCCTGACCCATTAGCAACTCCCCACAGCAGAACAGAGCAGCCAGGGAAAAAGGATACAGTAGTGGAAATGGATAAAAGGTTAGGATCTTATTGAAAGCTCCTTCAACACTTGTGGCAGAAAATAAATGTAATTATTTCTATTTAACTACTTCCCAAATACCTCTGCAAGGGAAATTCTAATTACCATGGCCTAATATGTTCCTAAATGGGAGAAAGAAGCTGAGAGACAACATGTTTAGGTTATGTTTTCTCCTGTGACTGGAACAAAAAGCAGCAGTGATATTTTGTTAAAATTTTATACAGGTTGTCTCATTGTACACGTTATTTTTAATTACACAAAGAGCTGTCATTAGGAATAATCATGCCAAGTCAAGTTTGGGAGGTAAAAACATGTGTGTGCAGGCACTTCACAGCTTCAGAAAGAAGCAGCTTTGAAGGGAAACCACATGTCCTACAACTTCATTTTAATAAATCAGAACATTCTCATGCCAGCCTTACCCATTTCCCTAGCTATGTGTGAGATACACACCAACACCAACAAAAAGACGCCAAGAACTTAAAATGTCCAGTATGCCTTAATACACTGTTACTTTTTGATGTGGAGATCAGCCACTGAAGAGTGAATGTGTCACCTGTGTAAATTTCAGAAGAAATCTGCAAGGTTCCCTGTGCCACTCTGGCCACTAAATCACTGGCCTTGCCAGTACAATTTCCCTGTGCAAAAACCAAATCTAATGCAATGTTGGAAAACACACAAGCACTCAGCACAGCCAGAAGTTTAGTGTAAATACACCCCACCCATCTTTACATACACAGCAAAACATACCGTTTTTTCTTCATTTTCAAAAGCTTCTCTTGCTTCTTCATAGCTGCAGATTTCTTCTCTGCATTCGTGCTCTATGTCACCTTGCTTTATTTCTTCCAGAAACGTGTTGGCTCTTGGGTATCTTTTCAACACAGAGTTGGCTTTGTCCTCTGTTAAGAACACTGAATAAGAAGAGGAGAGTCAACAAAGGTCACTTCTAAAATAGACACCCAAAACCTCACACTAGAATTGCTCCAAGAAAATACAACTTTGAGAAGTTTTTTCAAAGCCTTCCCCTTTATTTGATATGGTAAAAGGCCTTTCCTAGTTTTGCTCACTGTGGTAAGTAGTTGGGCCTGCAATTTCAGTAGTTATTGCTAAAATATCCTAAATGCACAGACCTCAATTCAGCACCACAGTCATGGGTGGTGAAACAAGACTGAAGCTGGTGCCCAAGAAGAGTCCTTGGAAGACACAGACACATGCTCAGCTCAAGCTGACACTGAATAAACAAATCCTGCTTGTCAACATCCCAAATGATGTTTGCTGCTGCCTGGGGGCATCACAGCCAGAATGCTCTGAAGGTTTTGATATAAATATTTATGACTCTTACCCAGAGTCACAAACACCAGACAGCTGCATTTATCAATGTTTAAGTCTCTAAGTTTTCTTAAGCAACTTTGAAGCAGACTTGCTCCCTTCACTCCTGAACTCTCAACCAGTAAATGGGAGCTCTTCTGAGGGTGTGAGGGGAAGCAGCCTCTATTTTTCTGAATCATATAGAAAACCTCACCTTATTTGATGAATCAACCAAAACAATCCTAAAAGGCAACCAATGTTCTGACACAGGTATTCTTTATTTGCTTCCCTTAGTTTGCTGTCCAAGGAGGAAAGCTGGAAGCAATCTCTTTTCTTCTGATGTTCCAGCTTCTCATCAAACTCCCCGACCCAAGGATTTTTACATATGCAGTTACTGGCAACACTTTGGAATCCATCAGCCTGAATTCCCCAGGAGGTACATCTGCAGTGCATGATGCAGGAATTCTCCAGGTATTCCAGGTCAGGAAGCAGGAACATCAGGTCAGTGCTACACTGTTCTTGGGCTCTGAGTGCCAGCAAGAGGGGATAATGATTCAATGCACTGCCACACTAATGCAGTTGTAGCACTTTCTTGGCTACACAATCATTTGTGCATTGCTTCATTTGCAGTTAGTCTGAAGGGTTTTTTCCCCTTAATCATCTGATTTTTAATGTTATAAAGGGTGGGCAGCAAACAAACTGTTTTTGCTTTAGAAACAAGTGGTGGTATTTGCCAGCACTGACTAGCATCATTAGGCTTAACTAATCTCAACTTGTTTAGTGTCTGTGGTATAGTACTGTAATGGATCTCCATGGCCAGGCTGCAGGGGTGGCTTCTGTGAGAAGCTGCCAGAAAATTACCCTGTGCCAGTGGAGAAGGAAGGGGAGGAGGTGCTCCAGGTGCCAGAGCTGAGATTCCCCTGGAGCCCAAGGTGCAGACCATGGTGGAGGGGGTGACAGAGCAGCTCTGGGGGCACCTGGCATCCAGCCAGGGTCAGTCAGTCACAATGGGTTACAAATCATGAGACAGTGATCTTCCTTTTGCAAAGGATTACATGAAGATGTGAAGATTGAATTCCAAAACAGCACTGACTCCTGTGCTTGCAGCTGAACACATTACATACATGCATGCATCACACAAATTACCCTGCTCATGAGGATGCTAGGGCTTCAGTGCATCCAGCCCTGCAACTGCACCTACTGCAAATCTGGTTTTCTTCAGCACCACAGGTGAGCACATGCACATCTCCTATTGTGCAATTCATTGACTAAGTAACATAGAAACCAATATTCAGAAATCCCTTCAAAAAGGAAACAGTAAGAGATGGCTTTTTTCCATTTTCCACACAATTCCCTTCACTTCCCTCTAGGCCTGAATAATTTGGTTTCTCTCAGCCTCATGCCTCAGTGATCACCTCAAGGTGATGAGCTGAACAATTCATCCATGTGAGGAATGCAGCACACAGCCATGCCTGGGGATGGACTGCAAGTGCTTTTCCTACTTCCCCCAACTCCTCGTGGGCATTCCTGAAGGGAACAAGTGTCAGGCCAGACTCTCCTAAGAGTGTTCATGTGTAGAGGCACTGAAGAGTAGATAATGCACTATAAATTAAGTTTCCCTTCCTCCAGCAGATAAAATGTAGGGAATTTAATTTCATGGCTGGAACCCATCCCCAAAAAGAGCAATGAGAGAAGTGATGACAGCTTTGTATCGGATGCAGAAGGAAAAGAAACACAGGAAAATGCAGGTAGCTGAAAATAGCCTGATTCACAGATTCTGGGTCTCAGAAATGAGATACAAATAATTGTTTCTGCATGCACTTTCCAATTTCCAAAGAGAATAAAGGTTTAAAATCTGGTATATTAAGAAATATTGTATTTGATATATATTGATGAGTTTTTAGGTATTACTTAAGTTTTCCAACAGGAAATAATCATACATTTCTGAAATGCATTGATGAAGAACAAGAAAATGTTAGTTCAGTTCAAGAATGGACAATATATGACTATCTAAACCTTCAAAGTTTTTATTTAACAACTCATATTCAGAAGGTCTGTCTTCTCTCACAATATAGTACACAAAATGTTCATACTACAGAGACAAAAAAAGCCTGCTGAGGAAAATTGACTGCATCCCATCTTAATGATGAATGTATCTGATAAATAAAAATCTCTGGCTAGTCTAGACCTGGAATGCCTTTTGACCCTGCAAGGGTGGAAGTAAAAATGAAGTAAATTAACTTGTTTGCTTGGATGTGAAATTTTTAATGCTTTGCATAATCCTAGTGACTTCAAATCCTGTTGAGAAGTCAATACAAATGTATCAAGGAAATAAAAACCTGCAATTGAAATACAGGGATTTAATGAGAATCAGGCACTGCCTGATGAATCTTATAAAAAAAGATAATGGAACTGTATTGCAGAACCCACTCTGACTTCTTAGTATTCCAGGACCACAACCATGTAGATAGTCAGCTACAGTAGGATAGGAGTGTGCAAAAAGCCCACTCGGGCTGGGTGCCCACCTAGCTAAGCCACAGCATGGCTGAATTCACTGCAGCTCTTACTGTGGAGCTCAACACAATCAGGGAAGAGTTGCATGTGTAAGAATAAAGAAATGAAGCAAGATAAGTCACTTTTTCACTTTGTTAGGGAGATTAACTAGCAAAAAAAAAGATAAAAGAGAAGTCAAAATCATTATTTTGGCATTATATATATAAAAGACACAAATCATCCAAAGTCTCTTCTACTTCCCCAATTTTTGTAGGATACAGATGAAGTTATACAACTACCAAATTTAATGCATTTGAATACATAATTTCTTCAGACATGCTTGTGCTCTGTATGTAACTGCAATAAGTGGCTTTTACCAAGTTTTTATGTATCAAAAAGCTTCCAAAGACTTAATTTCACTTATTATTATTGAAGAGAACAATACAGTCAGATCAATTTATTACACCCCCTCTGGAAAGGCTGCCTGCTATCCTGGTAGTGAATGGATACTCTACCAAGGTGAAATTCAATCAGAACTGGAGCCAGGCACAGACACAAGAGGATAAATATTTTGCAGCCTGCCAGCTGAAGCTGCCACAGGGAAAGGAAAAAAGCTTTAGGTCTGTAGTGACAGAGGGAACAGGGAGCAGCAGAGTGGGAAAAGCATTCTGAGACACTGTAGTGCTGCTGAAGCAAAGCCCGGGGCAGCCTGGACACCAAAACCAGCTCCACTCAGACCAGGACTGAGCTTCCTTTTTTGACTCCTTACCCATCTAAGCAGACTAAAATCACCACTAAACAGTAAAAACAAACATTTTAGCTCTGAATTTGAAGCTCCTGCTGCTATCTTTCTGTAGGTCATCTTAACAAATCCATTTGGTTTGAATTTGTGCTTTTACTTACAAAATTGAAAAAGTGACTTCTGCTCTGAGAATCAGGAGTTACAGAGACAAGCTTAAAACCAGTTAAAAGTAAAGTACTCAGGGCTGGAAATTCAGCTCTGTGGTCTTCATTCTGCAACCAGCTTTCAAAGGGCAACAATAAGGCTGTGATAATTTTTATGGTCTGCAAATAAAATCTCTGTCAGAACAGTTGCATGACTCCAGCTTAGTGTGGGCAAAGTTCTGCATCATCTGTAACATCAAAGCCAGTTCAATGCCAGAGGGCATCTTTTGTGCAAAGAGACTGGGATCATGAAGACAGTGTTGGGGTGTGTTACTGTCTACTTAACAGGAAATAATGGAGAATGTACACTCATCAGTAGGTTAAACTTACCACTATCCATGGTGATTGCTGTCAAGGCCAGGAACTTGCAAATATCAAGTCTGTAAACAAAAGAGCAAATATTCTGATGAGTTTGCAAATTACAATCAACTTGGACAAGTTTCTCTTGATTCCCAAATACTGGTATGAATACATCAGAATTCAAAACTCCATGATGAAAATGAACCCCTCTTTTGAGTTGTACCAGTACTGCAGGCAGGCTGATTTCAGTAGTATAGGAATACTATCCAAGGAAAAGATAACCTGTGAAATGGTGAATGCTTTAACAGTTTTCAAGGCTTTTCAAATTCAGAATATCAAAAATGTTAATATGAAATAGGAGGGTGTGTATAATTTCAAACTAAATGCAACCTGATTTGCCTAACTAAACTTTAAAGGCATTACATTCTCCACTGTAATTACTTATACCTTAACTAAGACTTAAATTCACTCTGCAGAGATCATCAAGTCAACTCATTATCTTTAGTCTATAGATCAGATTTTGGAAATCAGAGTGAACATATGGAAATTCATTCAGAGTCAGGTACTGATTAAAACAAGATGCCTGCATAAAGTTCAAGGGCAGAACAAGATTGTGATTTGGCAAAGGAGCTTGCACTACATGAGAGGATCCCAACTTGCCCTACAAGAACTTACATGTACTTTGTAACTTGGAAAGAGAACAGACAGGAGATGCTCTCAGTTGAGAAAGTGCCTGAAGCTCACTGCACCCAGCAGGCAGAGAGCCAATAAGAACTGCATCTGGAGGAAGCAAGAGCAGTGCAGCTCCTTGGAGTCTCTTTTGGCATGGGAAAAGTCAGGGAAACAAAAGCTTTCAGCAAAGTAAGAGAAAGGTGCAACTGCCTAACCAAGCTAGTAGAACACCACGAGGTTAAAGGGTTTTTTATTAATAAATTACCTACTCCTAAGGGTTAGCACCAGCCTTCAGAGGCCAGGTTACACATCAACAAATCACAGCACCCAGATGTCCTCACTTTCCATAAATCCAAAGCCTCATAAGCAAACCTTTCTGTAAAAAAGGTTGGCCATGGTTGTTGTAATAAACAAAGAGGGAAAGCTGATATTCCCAGCCTGGCCTGCCCAACACTGTAACTCCTCCTGCAAGAGCAGACTGCAGTACTTGCATGCTGAGGTGAGTGGTGCTCCATGAAGACATGCCAGCCTGCTAACAAACTGCAGCAGTGGCACTACAAGAGGAGGGATGAAGGAGCAAACTGATTCTAAAGGAAGTTCATCAAACCTCTGTAAAGGCAAATAAATGTGAATAAAGAGCAGACATTAAGGCACTCTGAAATCTCACCACCATAGTGTTTAGCTTGTTGCTACTAAATATTGTAGGTTGACAGAAGCACAAGGCTTAATTTTTTTTCAGAATTATATAAAACCTCTTTTAATACCGAGAATTTTTCTCAGCAGACTACTCCATGCCAACACAAATGACCTTTGCTTTTTGCTTCTTGAATAAAAATAAAATTAGTGTCATTTAATGATTAGTCACACAGTCACAACCCAAATATCTGTGATGAAGAAACTGCTAAACTTATTAAAACAAACAGGCCATGAAAGATTTGGCTAGTGGTCTAACTATTTTCCTCACCCCTTACGTTATTATTTTCTTTTGCCATTTATTACCCAACAGTTTCAGTCAGCTGGTTTAGCACCAGCCCCTCAGATAAACACACACCAACAGAAGGGGCAGCAGCCAGGAGTTCTACCTTGCTCTGTCAAGTGGCAGCAATGCAGGGAATTAAACATACATTTCCTCTGCTTCCCCTCCTAAATGGGGTCATTTCTTTGCAATAAATTTCAGTTAGTCTTTAATGTTTCACCCTTTTAACAAAACTTGAGTGTGGATTTCTACAACATTTAAAATAAAATAAAAAAACCAAGACAGAACACAAGCATCCACACCCATGAGTCCCAACCCCTCTGATGGCTCTGCCAGCTTGGAACTGTGTTGGGAACAAGGGGACTTTGTGCCTCCCCCTGCTATGGGATGTTTTCCACCAGGAGCAGTGCAAGTCACTGCCTCTGCCTTGGCACTTGACATGTCATGTTCTCTGGGAATGAGCACCAGAACACTGACTCACAGGTTGGGAAAACGGGAGAACACAGGGAGAAGAAAAAAGAAAACAGAGAAGGTAGAATATCTTTTAATTTCTTCCATTAAAATTTTATTAGGTCCAGTGACAAAATAAAGAGTTGCTGAAGTGACTGCAGAACACAAACTATGTTTCACTTTACCTCCTTCATTACAGAAGGAAACAGTATGCCCTTCTCCAGGAAATATCAAATACAGCTTTTCAGTCAGGGGCTGTAGTGCAGAAACTTCCTTCATCAATCCACATTAGATTTTCACAGCAGTTGCAAGCATTCAGAGCTCCCTGGCATTAATTCTGCCCATTCTCCAACAAACGTGTTTTCTCTCTCCTGACTTCCCTCTCAAACTTCTTCATTTCCAAGCTCCCACAAATCACAACTTTACCCTCTATTAACAGTTTCTTCCCCTGAAGGAAAGGAGTTTAATTACACCTTAGTCCTCTACTCTGACACTCTTGGTTCAAACTAACTAAATAGTTCAAAGGTGGCTTGGAAGAGAGGATTGAACAAAGACAAGTACAAAACCCTTTTTTACCATCATAAGGCAGCAAATAAAGCAGAAGAGGGCTGGTCACACCACAGGAGCATCCTGACTTGCTACTGACTCATTTATTCCTCTGTCCAACTCCTTACTTAACTTTCTGCTTTTAAGTCTTCACAAACCTTACTGAAACACCAAAATTTGTTGTTTCATGAACTCCTCTTCTATCCATCTTCTATAAGATTATATATCTCACCTTAGATATGTGACAACACAGTGGAATCTGTACAGCCCTACACCCATGCTGAGTGTCCAATTCTGAGTTAATGGCAGCTGATCCCACCAATATGTGACCTTTCCTCCCTGCCTGCTTGCAGAATGCTTAAAAACAAAACCAAAAACAATGAACCACACACTTCTAGTAGGAATTGTAATGACTCAGTGGGAAACACTGAATTCTAGAGCCTGTGAGAGAGCCCAGGAGACACAGCAACACCTCCCCTGCTATTTACCAGCAGTGCCCTGCTCACCCCCAACACACTGCAGCCTCTTACCAAGGAGAAACATCCTGCATGAAAGAGGAATTGATACTGAAATAACAAACCAAGCTATACATTTATAACCTAAATATTCTTTTTCTCAATTCTGCAAGTACCCAAATCTTGCATACACTATTTATAAGCATAAAGCATAGAATATTTGTATACATAATTCCAAAGGTGGTAATCATATTCTAGCAGTGACAAACTCTCAAACTGGGAAGGTAACTAATTTCAGCATTAAAAGCTGCTGTCTTAAGACAGTGCTTCTGCAGGATTTTGTTGCATTTATTAGGATAACCATCTTTGGCTGGCAGGCATACACCTCTCCTGAGTACATTTCCTGACTTCAAGCTTAATGGCAACTTGTGTGCAGCACGTACCATGAAAGGGCAGAGGATGAGGCTGAGGGCACACAAACTGCTGCACTGTTCTCCCTCACTGTCATGTGCTCCCAGGACACAGAACATCCAGAACAAAGGCAGTCCTTAAGGGAGGGGAGGAGGAGGAGAAGGGAAAGTAAGATAATGTAAAGCAGCTGCAGTATTTTCTCTCATCCAGTTTCTCTCCTGTTGTGTTAAAAAGGACTGAAAATACAGCAAGGCCCCCTGCTCCTCTCCCAGCTGGGGGGGATGTGCATGACAGCATCCAGGTAGGGAAGGGGAAGTGGCTTTTTTTCCATTCTGCAACAGAACTCTGGCAAGTGGTACAGTTGTTAACTTTAGTTTTGTAATCTGTACAATTCATGAAGCCCAAGAGCTACACAGATTCCTAAAGTTATCAATATTTAGGTTCTTCTGGTGCTTTTTATCAAAGCAGGTCGATTCCAGGGACACTGTTAACTAAAAGATCAGTAGACATTCAGTCTAAAAATAAACACTCCTGTTCTAGCTCCTCAGTCCCAAACTAGCTGCAATGCAACACCTGGAACACCCTGGGGGAGGTTTGTTTAGAAGAAATATTAAAACATGATCAATCTGACTTCCTGTGTAGCTATTTTAATTCTCTAACAGCCATTTATACAGAATGTATCATGTGCCTACCTAAAAATCCCACTGGCACCACGTCCTTTCCATGCTTGGAAAGAGTACAATTTCATTTACAGTTATCTTCTTCCAAAGAGCTTTCTGCCCAGGAAAAGCATACCAAAGAATTTATACAGATTCAAATGCTGGAAAAATAGATTGATTTTTCAGGAATTCCATAGGATATGGGAGAACCCTTATTTATTAAGTTCAGTTTGCTTGCAAAAGCAAGATTTTCCAGGGAATTCGGTGGGAATAGAGAGGGAGGGAACACTTTGGAAACTACTCTGTCAGGTGAGGATGCAAAAGATTTATCCCACCTCAGACTACATGGGACAAGAGTAAAACAGAGATCTGAAAAACCTTCTGCTTTGTATATGCTATTTGATCACAGCATTAAAAACATCATCATTAATTTAAGCACCCAAAACCACAGAGCAGATCACTAAGAGGAACCTGTACTTAGCAGACTGCCACTGCACCCCAAACCCAGTGAAACATCATTACTCACAGAAAGAGCATGCACAGGACACAGCAGCACCCTGAGAGCAGGGAGAAGGAAGCTCCTCAGGACTGCAGAGACTGAGTCTGAGCCTCTGCCTCATCTTCATTACCCCATCTTCACTCAGTGCTTCTTGTTCTGTTCAAGCTGTGGCAATACTCTGGCTGGTTATTTACAGCATAGTTCCAGGGGTTCAAAGGGGGAATTGCTATAAGCTAAGCTATCTCTTCCTTCCCTTCTCTTTAAAAACCAAACAAGAACATTGTCCTGATACATCTTGGCAAGCAGGACACTTGGCAGGAGAAGTAACAAAACTCTTTACAGAGAGGGAGAATTTTGGTGGATTGCATTGTTTTAAAACTGCTGGGGACCATGTGGGGCAGTTCCTGGGAGGCATAACTGAGCCCTTACATAACCATCTGAGTGGAAACCAGAATTCCACCAATCCTCAAGAGACCATGCCTTTCCCAGCAGCCTGTAGAGTAGAATTTCAGGCACCTCGCTCTTCTGTAAGCCACTGTCAGAAGACATTGCTTTAGGTTATACAATCTCCTATGCCTTGGGAATTCAAATTTAGAGCATTTAACTTGATAATCCATTGAAATGCTGATATAACAACAACCAATTCCTCTCCTTTTTCAAGTGAGAATTATGAACAATTAAACAAAGCTTTCACAGTAGGATGTAGTTTTATCCTGATTTTGTTCAGACACAAAACTGATGCTGTGTCACTTATCTATTCCACATTCTGTTCCTCTGCCAGTACCTTTTAACTAAATCTGACACTGAGATTTCTTCCTGTCCCACACATTTTCCATGAAAATCAATGACCAAGAAGAACAGAGAAAACCCATTAATGCTCTCAGTGAAGTGAAGATGGGTTTACCAATGGCAGCAGTTACCTCAGCAGTCACGGTGCCTTTGGCAGCTGAAAACCATGATCTGTTTTGCCAGCACGAAGCTGGCAGTCAGCAAGCAAACACCGTGTCCAGCACCAGGCACAGCCCCACAGCCCTTTGCAAGGGGACAACTCAAGTAAGTTAAAGAGATGAGAACAGGGAAAGAGCACTGCCAGCACATGGGAGATGTCAGAACATTGTGATTTAGGGAAGCAGCTGGATAACAGGGATAAGCACTTCAGGGAATGGAGGGGAAGTCAGATTAATAGTGGGAAAGGTGAAAAGGTAACAGACAGGAACACAGCTTGACTCTGGATCTAGTGCTCCCTGCCCTAATTAGTGTTTGGGTGCCAGCTGACAAATCTAACTTGTCAACCACTTGGACATCATCTATTCTAACTCAGGCCTGAATAGCTGGACTCTTTATCTGAAGCAATTTCAGTGGCCATGAATAATAACCTCTAAGTGCATAATAATGGTCTCTATCCTGACTACACTCCCATTAGCCAGGAATGCAGAGCACTAGGAGAGCACCTGAGGAGCTGAACAGCTGCTGCTGAGAACCCAACACTTACATAAATCAAGAATTCTACTCTGGGGTAGCTCTAGGTTGCTTTCATGAGCTGAGCACTGTCTGGCAGTGGGACTGCAGCTCTTGGAGTTTATCTTCTGGTTTGCCTTCATTCAAAAATATCTCAGTCTGAAATCTTCCTGCAATGCAAACCAAAGCACTGTAAGTAGTGACAATTGGAAGAATCCTAATTTGAGCCAAAATGCTACTGCAGATACAGCCAATGTGCACTGTGTGACCACACTCACAGCAGTAAGTGGTGGAGGAGGGAACCTCTATAAAAATGATTTCTCAGTAAAGAGCCAAAGGTTGTTATGTGGTGATAGTGAATGTTTGGGAGAAACTTTCTGTGAGGCTACAAAATTACTCTGATAAATAAGTCAACAAAAACAAAGGTAATGTGAGGCTCTCTGTCAAAATTAAAAACAAATGAAACAATAGAACACCTCAAAAATGACAAAATCTCACACAGTCAAAGAGATTTCTGAAGTAGTCTATGTGCTTGTCTTTTGTCTTCACAAGTTATGTTCTTGAAGCAGAAATTATATCCTGCTAACACACAGCACACCACAGGGCCCAGTCCAAGGCTAAACACCTGAAATACTGGAGTAGTTTCTCAGAGACACAGAGAGAGCTAATCCAGGAACTGTGAGACAACCTAGCCAGCCCTCACCTCCCCAAACAAAAAAAGCACAATCCTCCCACACCCCCCTAAAGAGTGGAAACTCACAATTACAGATTACAAAATTAACAGTTTATGATCACCATTACTGATGCTTTCAAAAACTTCCTCTCCAAAATGTTACCAGCTGCTAAAATAATAAAGTAACACACAAAGTCAATACATAACAAGCCAGACAAAGTACATGATCCCTTTGGTGCACATTTACAGGTGGCTGAAGTGTTACATAATGCATTGATAAAATCCTTTGTTGTACTAGTAAAGTGACTGCTACTTATTGAATATCTATCATGTATTTTTTTAAATTTATAGTAAGATAAAATAATCAATGGACCTGCTAGCACTTTTTAAGGAAAAAAACCCCACATGAACGGTATCAGAATACTGCAGAATGTGTTCACTCATAGCCTCCCTAAATTAGGAGCTTTGAATGTGCACTTATCTTATTTTCCTCCCCATTCTGTCCCTATTTTCATACAAATGAAACATTTGCATCTGTTCTCTAGATTACAAACAAGCCAGCTTTGATTTTGTAGTTCAGACCATCTCATGATGTTTTACAGACAACAAACTGAGGACTAGTCAGCAGCTCCCAACCTCAGCTGAAAACTGCATTGTATATGGATGAAAATTACATGTTGCTATTTATTTGGAAAGAAGGAAAATATCCTTTGTGTTTAAATCATCACTGTGTAACAAAGCTCTCAGTTCAGAGAAGGCAGACCTTCAGCTGATCTAACTGTAACACATTGCAGCCAACCATTGCTTTCCACATTGTGAGAAACTGGAGGGTACCCACTGACCTCAGCTGACACAAATGTAAATCAGCCAAAGAATCTGAAATTTCACATAGTGTATAATTCATGGCACTTGCTGCCATAGGATGCTGCTCAGGACAAAAGTAGAAATAGATTAAAACATAAAATGGAAATGAATAAATGAGGGTGAGATTTGGTGATCACTATAACACAACTCTCCAGATGTAGCTTATACTGGTAACTTTTGGCTGTGAAAGGAGAGGAGCCCAGTGCCCAGTATGAAATGGGTAACTCCCTCCAGCTCCTCTCCAAAGTGGTTTAAAACTGGATTAGGACCAGAGGAGTAAATATCAGCACTAACATCATGACACAACCAGAAATTGAGTTGACAGAAGGCATGTGGTCTCTTTACAGGTCCTACTCACTACCTACAATCTCTCTTTTTCATTGCCTCTGGTCTCCCAAACCAACACATCAAAGCATTCATAAGCAGAAAGTAGAGTACAACAGTGCTTTCTGCCTTTTAAAAGCCTATGTGGGTTAGGTATGGAAGGGAAAAAGGTAAAGAGTGCCATCTTTATTTTAGATTATACCTCTCCTGACATGTGAGAGAAGGGCCAAGGAACAGTCTCTGGGCACAGTCCATTGACAAAAATGTCATTTCATTACAGGTACAGTGTTGTCTGCTCAGAAAGGTCACAAGATCAAAGCTAACAATGTACCATTTATCCTGCTCTGAAACTCTTACAGACACTTTCTTCCCCAACACAGCTTATAAAAGCAAGACCATGACCCAAGTGTCACCAACAATACCTTCACAGATTTTCCAATAACACAAACTGGCTGTACAAGATCCAGCCTCCAACTCTATTAATCTGTATCCAATATTCAAGCCTGCTCTTTACACAGAAAAAGAGATACCTGACAATTCCATGCACTTGAAAAAGGTTTTCCTCAACTCACTGGAGTTTTTCTTGGAATTGTTACAATATTGTGAAAGGCAAGCAGCAACAGCTACTTTTAAAAATCAGACTACCCCTAAACTACCGGTATTTTTAAGAAATCCCAGAAAGATTCTAGACCTCAGAATGTGCATTTTTGCAGTAAAAAGGAAGCTGGGTAACTTCACATTGGCATCTTTATTTTGTGTGCAATAATTTTATAGCAAGCATAAGATTACTACTTAATGAAGTTTATTTTGTTTTTTCTGTGATGAGGCAACATTCTGCCCACACAGAAACTGCATTTAGCACTTGTTTGGTAGGTCAATGTCTAACACCCCATTTAATTTAGAAAAATTAACCCCAAACCAATAAAAAGTAATTCCTTTGTGAGGAGCTAAACTAAGCAATGTGAAATGTGCAAACAAAGCCTTCTCTTCCAAGCATTTACACATAGTCAGCATGCTTTAATATAAATTTCCACCCTGCCTGGCCTCCCCTGAAGCAATGCATATATGACAACACTTCAGAGCATGTTTTAATGGGATTTTCCAGTCAACCAAAACTCAAATTGCACAGAAGTTATGAAAGAGTCATAAACACATATTTCATCTTATTGAATTATATGGTAACTAGGCAAAAGATAATGAGGCACAATTCCTTTAGAGATTTTATTAAGTTTTCTGTCACACTGGGGAATTGCATAAAGAGAGCATACAGAAAGTTGTACACCACCAGAATCCACAGAGCAGCTGCAGTAAAACAGAAAAAACCAGAAAGGTAAAGAGCTCTACAAACTAGGGGGAAAAAAAAGGTAATTTTAAGTACTAAATACTCTTATTTCCTTCTCCCAACACCCACATCCATTATTTCTCACATAACTTTACCTGAATTTCAAAACACATGAAGATGCACACGTTATTTTACTGTATTGCACTTCATTTTTTTTCTGAGTAGGATTTGAACAAACCTGCCCACAAAGCTCATTTACACATTTAGGGTATAGAAAAACACATTTTGATTTCAGCCTTGAAGAGGAGTCAAGGAATTTCTCCTCCTTTGCTGCCACTGCCACCCACCCTTCAGTGGGGATCAGCCCCCTGAAGCAGTTCTGTCCCTCTCCCACTGAACTCCCTCTCCTCTCTGCTGCTCTGCTCCCCAGGACAGCCACAGAAAGGAAGTGTGAACTTTCCAGATGTATCTGCCACCAAAGTCAATCTCTCATGGAGCTCTTTTTGCATCCCTTGTGACCTCTAGTCCAGCAAATTTACTCATGGTCCCTTCCAATCCACTACTATGGAGCAGTAGAAAACCTTAAATTCATGGCAGTTTCCCTAGAGGAAGCACTCTGACCTAGAGCATGGAGGCATTCTGAACATCATAACTGGAGAAAACACTGGAAGGTGAACTAACATCTCATTCAAACTCATTTATGAGGAAATAAGGATCACAGTGAAGCTCTAAGTCACAGCTGATCAATAAATCCATACCTACCATATCAGGTCATACTTATAAAAATATTTTGCACTTTCCAGCACTGTAAAAAACTGTAGAGCAGCTCCCAAAACTCAAACAATAATTCTACTGTTGCTCTTCTACTCCTTATGAAGGGAGCCAGTACAACACCCACTCTGCCTGAGTAGGAAACACAAAAATGCATGTAACAAAAACAATTCAGAGGATGTTCATACTGAAGTTCCTAAAACTCACATGCCAAATTGATGTGTCAAATTTGTGTGTGCAATTAACTGTGCTTGAAGATGTAATTTATCTTAGTTGTGTCAAAAGCATACACAGAATAAAATAAAATTAGCTCTTGAAAGCTTCATTCATAACTGACAGATCCTCTAGGATCTAACATGTCTGACATTTTGTTCTTGGAATATTTGAAAGGGTGTTCCCCTATTCCCCCACAAACCTGAACACCTGCTCCAGGACACAGAAAATGTGGAGGAGTCTTCTAATGCAAAAAATACAGCACTGATACTTTTCAGGTCTGGTAACTCATTCACATGTGTAATAACACTGCAGAGAGATCCCAGATGTGCTGCCCATCAGCAGGTGCATCTCCACCCTGTGTGTTTCTGGTGTGGATTGCTTCACCCATACAAACAGTTTCACAGAACCACAGAGCAGCTCAGGACTGTCAAAACATTGTCTGCTCCAACCTTTTGTGTGGAAGGCAGCCCTGATGAGGTTATCTAGCACCCAATTGCAAAACAAATCCTCTAGTTATGGGAATCCCCCGTGTTCTTGGGGAGGTTGTTCCAGTGAATGATTGATCTCCCTGTAAAAAATTTACAGTGAGATCAATCAAAAATTTACAGTGAGATCAATCATCAATCATAAAATTTTGTTACATGGAGATGAAAACTGTGATCAAATATTTTGCCAAGAGTTCCTAACAAATAGCCACAGTGAAAGTGCTTTGATGCTTTTCTATTTCTGAGAACTGCAGCTCTGATGAGATTGTAGCTGGGCACTTTACAGTTCACCCTAAGTGGCCTTTCCATAAAAGACGAGTTTGTTCACCTTTTCACCTTCTCTCTTGTTTTAAAATGAAACAGATCATGTCCCTGCTGCAGCTGACTGCAGAACACCAGGGAAGCAGTGAAAATGCAAAACCCAGCAAGGATGGAGTGGAAAAGGAAGAACTCCTGCTCTCAGGCAGAGGGAGAAGCTTAGCTGAGTTAAGCTGCTTACACAGCCACACAGTCAATAGGCTGTGCCTTCATTTCACTGCTGCCCACAGCTCTGACAACCAGCAGCAGCAAACAGCAAACACAACAGTGAGTCCATTCCACTCCTGATATCACAAGTGCTCAGCAGTATTGAAATAAAATATCACAGACTGTGCTCCTTTCAGCTGCCACAGGCGAAATCTATAGGAAAACCAGCGGGAGATTAAACTAATTCTGACCCTGAAACCTCATTTAACCCTTCCCCATTGCCATGGGAATGGAGACTAGGGACAGAAAGACAGAAAGTTGTTTCTCCTCCCAGGTTTATTTAGTAAATGGTAAGAGCTACAGCCTGCAAATAAAAGCTGAAGAATATACACAAGGTCAGTAAACAACTCACTGATAAACCTGGAGAAACAGCCAGGTGCAAAAGTTCACAGGTCTGTTGAAGCCACTATTTATGAGTGTTCCTGCTAGGATTCCATAAAGTGCCTTCACACCAGTGAGCTAACAGAGTCACACCTTCTGAGCCATTCTTCAATGCCAAGTAGGAAACATTTACAAATACAGCTGATTATGAATTTTACAGTTTAGACAGTTATGTTAAATGGTTAATTTAATGATTGGGGTTTTAATGAAGAATTGCTGTAAAGTGAAACTTGAAACTGGTCCATCCATTGTTATACTACAGGAAAACAAAGAGCTCAGCAAAACAGGAATATCCAGAATTACCACAATTCTTGGTGTAAACAAACAAACAAAAAATCTCACCCACCCTGAAGTTCTGACTAATATAGATTTTCTGCAGTTTCAGGTGACAAAATGAAAACTTCACCGGGATTAAGTTTTATCCATGACAAATTACTCCCATCCTACACTTCACATGGTGCCTCTGGATTTTAGCATCACTTAATTTGACCACTCTTGGAGTAATCATGTTGGTACACACTGACCACCAAGATGAAAAATTGGAAGTATGTTGAGTGTGTGATCTTCAAATATGAGATGTTTTCAAAAGTAATTTCAGAAGCAACATGAGAAGGCTGATTCAAACACTTTAAATTAAACACTCCACTGAGCAGGTAAAATGCACAATGAAATGTAAAATGCAAGGGACCTCAAAGATCTTTCAAGATGCAAGTGCAGGATAGTCTGTCTCTTCCTCATGCAAAGATATCTGTGGTCAAAAAAAGTGATCTATTAGCACAAAGCAGCATTTCTGGTTTGAAAATGGGCAACACTTCTTGTGCTACTCCAGTGTGCATGTCTCACACACAATACTCCTCTGGATGCTAACTCCAGTATAGTGGGCTGTGCAAATGTATTTCTTGTCTGATTTTATAAATTTAGTTCTGACCAGGTGCCTAACTTTTATTCAAAGCTGAAGTTATTTTTCATAGTGATTATGTATTATTAAAAATAAGCAACAGCCTGAAATAGGCACAAAAGAGCTCTCAACAGATGTGTTTTCTTAGCAAGCCAAAGTCCATGGTGTGATTTTAGGTGGTTAGCATGGGATTTATTCAACTGTCAAGGCTTTATTTTTGAAATGTAGCTATTCTAATAATAGTATTCAGCAACCTTGATTACTTGATAATCAGCAACATCAAAAATGCCAGCAAGAAAAGAATGGGTTAAGTATATTTCACACAAATGTGTATCAAATTTTACTTAACAAGAATCAGTAAGACAAGCAAAGGTAAACAAGGAAAGGTCTGGGTATGGCCAGATTAGATTTTAAAAGGTCAAATAGTTACCAACATCTGAACTCAGCTGGCAGGAGAACAGAGGAGACATGAGGTCATTCAGGCCCCTCCTCTGCCAGCTCTGTAGGGTTCTCCACTGCACACTGCAAGTGCTTTTGTTTTAATGTGGAAGAGGAGAGGAAGCAATGGTGGGGGCAAGAAAGTAGATTGTCTTTGGGGGCTGAAGCAAAACAACCATTAAAGAAACATCAGCCAGAGCAGACAGCATCCTGGAAACACAGCTGATGGGAAGTCATGAAAGAGAGATGAAATTGAGCAACAAAATTCAGGATTGAGCTGACAAACTGAAAGCAAAAGCTCTTAACAGGATGGTGTAAAAAAATTAGAACTCTTGCCTACAGGAATCTGGTGTAATTTGTTGAGTAAATGGGAAGAAATGACACAAGTAAGATTTACTGGAATAATGGAAGAGGGAAGCAGAGAGGCAAAATGGGTTAGGTTTTCCCCATGTGCTACCAACCACATCTCCTGTTCCCTGCCTGTCCAGCTGTTTCTGTGAGCCAGGTAAGAGCCAAAAACAAGTCAGAGAAGTCTTTGTTTCCAACCTGATTGCTCCTGTGATCTGCCTCACCAAAAGAGCATGGAAATTTCACTATCACAAGTGAGGGAGGTCACAGAGGCAGGCAGAACAGAATGCTGGACAAGAGGATCACAGGAAAAGGGAGCTGTTTAAAATGACAGAGCGAACAAAAATGGTTCACACTGCTGTACTCTAAAATTAGCACAGTCCTGAAGTATATTTTATCCTGCTTTTGCCACAGAATTTATTCATGACTCTAGATAAATTACCTAAAAATGCTGTTCCAATGTGGACACCAGCTACATACATTTTATTTTAGGGATGCATCTCCCAAAATCTGACTGCTTGATTTGCAAAAGCAGAATAGGTTTAGAACAGACATTCCACTTATTTGCACCTGTGCAGCTTAACATAAATGAGGACAACAGAATTCAATAACCTGAAAAAATCAGATCCTACCTAGACCAGATTTGGTCTCCACAATTTTATCTTTCACTCTTCATGTGGAATGGGAGGATGATTTCCTTGTTTTAGGAGAGTTTTCTCAATTAAGGGGAGAATTGAGTACTGAGTTCTAAGGTGATAAGCACAACAGAAAACACAAGGAAATTTGTAATTCCATAATCAAAGCAGAATTTGATGCAGATTTGAGTTACATCAAGAAAACATCTTGATATCACACAACCAAAGTAAGGAGGATGAGACCAAAATACTTCCTGAGTACAACAGGATTTTCTTATGCAAGAAACAATATGTTATTACTTAATAGAAAACTGTAGCTTGTTCTAGATGTATGAAGGGACTGAATTAAAGCTAACTTCAAACTTTAGCTCTCCATTTGTGTTTCTGGAAATGGCACTGTGAGTACAGTTACTCTGTGTGCAACTATCCACTTCTCTCAAAAGAAAACTGATCATCAAGTTATAATCTCAACATCTGCATGAGTTACAACCAGATGCAATGCTTTGCTCTTTTGAGTACACTAGTTGGACACAAATTTCTGGATGAACTTGTGTGAGAAAAGGATAATCCAAGTTTCACCCAGGAATTTCCTGATATTTGCTAGTTCCAATAGTACAGAGTTACTCAGGATGCCAGGTTCCAGCCTAATCTGTTCTGGAAAATGAGGTTTTCTAGTCTAAAAGAGGCTGAAGTGAGATGGCTGAAACGGAACATAAGTAAAAATCTCACTCCTGTTTCCATGTAATACTCTTACACACAAGTTCTCTGTCCCCTCTTCTCTGGATTGTAATCTCACTGCCCTGGTTCAGCAAGAACTACTCTTGCAATCTCAGTCACCTTTGCTAGGTAAGTCTCCTCAGACTGCTCATCACCTCCTGCACTTGTAAACCTCCCCCACACTGCTTTATCAACGGCACTCCCTCTGTTCAACACAAGGGCCAGAATGTTCAACCTCCCAGCTGCACAACCCCTTGGCACAGGTGTGCGTGTCTGTGTGCATAATACACACGTGTACATTGAAAAACAGGGCTTCTACACGCATACCTGATCATTTATGTACAACTAAAAAAACTCTTTTCCTCCCAACCACATTTCCTTGAGGCAGTATAAGCATCCCTATGGCAGTGCAGGGAAACAGACATGATTACTAACTAGGTTAATCAGAAAAAGTGTTTAAAAGGTCAGTTTGAACCTGGTGGTAATGCTCCGTGCCACTCCCCGCCCCTGCTGTATCAACAATGGTGCCAGCACGGGGACAAGATGGTAAAGGAGGTGGTAATGAGCAGATAAAGCACAACTATTGGTTTTTCAGTCACAGTCAATAGTAATAATAAATTGAAGGTTTTGATTTTAAACCAAACACCAACATCTGCATAACTGTCCCTCTTCCGTTCACAAACTTTTCTTTGAGAACTTGAAATTCTTTCAAGTGTTTTCCTGTGCTTCTTCCTTTTACTCACTGGCTCCATTCCTCCCTGTTTTGTTCCCAACAAGCCAAATCACCGCCTGCTCTCTCACTCCTCAACCAATGCAACACTGAATCCCAGCTCCAACTGTGGCAGCACCGAGGCTCCCCCTGCCCCTCCTGTTTCCTGTGGATGAATTGTTCACTCGCCAGCACCAGGCCTAGGAAAAGTCCCCCAGAGGCGGAGGGTCGGGCTCATTCCCACACACACCTTCCCAGCCCAGCAGCCACAGCCCGAGCCCGTCCCGGCCACCGCAGCTCCCGCACTGACGGGGCCTCTGGGTGACCCTGTGGAAAAAGTTCTGTCAGGAATACGAGAGCCTCGGGTGGCTGCGGCTGTGCTGCGCGGGTTTGTGTTGGGGGATGGTGTTTTTTAAAACTTCGGAGAAAAACGCATCAGCTGCATATTCTGAAGAGAGTCGCTAAGCTCTTCCAAAAGAGAAATCCCGCAGGATTCTTCCTTTGTTCAATGCACTCCACGCGTTTGCTCCCCCGGCTTAACTGGAAATGGCACAAACCCTTGGAGAGGGCTTTACCGGGAGGCTGCCAGCTGCCGGAGGGGCGGAGGGCAGCGGGGCGCGTTCCCCCCTCACTCCCCTCAGGGGTCCCCGTGCGGGACCCCCGCCCCGGGCGCTCCCTGCGGGCACCGCTCCCGCCGTCCCTGCGCCGGGCAGCCCCTTCCCACCGGCGGCCCCCGCCCGCCCGCACCCCGCACTCTCCGCCTGAGCCCGCTCCTCTCCCTCCCTGCCCGCACTCTCACCGCCCCAGCCCGCACTTCGCCCCCTTTCACCGTCCCTGCCCGCACTCACCGCCGCCGCCCGGGTGCGGAGCTGGGCCGGCGCTGCCGCCCCGCGCTGCCCCAACGCCCGCTGCGCGCTCGGCGGAGCAGGCGGCGCCTCCGCGCATGCGCTCGGCAGCCCGAGGGCGGCTGTGAGGCGGGGAGACACCGTGGGCGACCCGGCGCGCCCGCCCGTGCCCCGCTGCTCGTTGTCCCGGTGTCCCTGTTCGGAGCTGGCCCGGGATCAGGAGTCCCGCAGGGTGGCCATCGGTCCCCTCCCCGGGGCACGGTGATCCTCACAGCCACCCCCCGATCGGGAGCTCCACGCGGCAGCAGCCCTGGGCTCAGCACCCCCCGGTGATCAGACCGCCGGCGCGGCCGCCGTGGCCTCACCGAGTCTCACCGCCTTCCTGTTTCCAGTGTTAAAGTTTGGTGTATCCCGGAATTACAGAAACAATTGGGTCGGAAAAGCGGTCAGAGATCATCGAGTCCAAGCTGTGACTGAACACGACCGTCTCAACCAGACCGTGGCCATGTCCAGTCTTTAACACCTCCAGGGACGGTGACTTCACCACCTCCGGGGGCAGTTCCAATATTTAATTACCATTTCTGTGAAAAAATTCCTCACAGTATCCAACCTGTATAGATAGACACAGTGTTTTCTTTTAGGAAAGACACAGACAGACGGACACATGCACACTGGTGATTGTGGTCTTTGATGCAGAGCTAAAAATGGTGCCACAAGTAATGATTTTCCCCTTCTGTGCCCCCAAGGGTGGCTGCATGGAGCTGTGGGGTGCATTGCCCTGAGCCTTGGAGTGCTCTCAGACCTCACCCCGCAGAAGGTGCATTTCAGGAACCCTAAAACATCATGTTCCACATTAAAAAGTAAAGGCTGGTTGGCTTTTTGCGCTGTCCAGAATTAATCTGAAACCAGAGAGTTTGATAGATTAATTTTGTTTGTGGCTGGTACCTTCATTTTCACCTCTATGACTTTTAATGGATGTGTATGGAAAGAAGATGAAGATCCTCAGAAAATTCACAGCAAATTAATAATCCCTATCTGACTTCAAAGGTGCTGTTGTCAGTGGTGCCGTGGCCTGATTATAAATGACTTAGGAACAATCTGCAAAAAATAACAGCTTGGCTTGCCAGAAGAGAGATTGAGGTCTAAATGGTGTGGAGTGTAAAATATCATTTATTCCTTGAAAATGGAATTGAAGTTCCCTATAAATATGCAGTGTTCTTTTTTTTTTTTTAAGTTTACATTGCTGCTGTCTTCAGATTCAATGAATATAAAGGATATGAATATGAATGTTCGTGGCTCAAATTTTTGGTGGGTTTCTATGCTGTATATCAGATCTTTTAAACTTTATTTTATATTAAGAGACAACTGACAATGAGCAGAAAACGAATGAGGTAGCACTACAGTCACAGAGAAGATGAGGGAATGGAAAGATGAGACAGTTTGCAACAGTTCAGGCCATGTCTCAGCTTCTTTAATGAATCTTGATGTACAATAAAAGTTAGTGCTTCCATATATGTCAGCTGAGAACTGACTCTGAGACCACCAGGTTTTAAACAAAAGAAATTACATTAATGTGTCTGACAGTCCTTTGACAGAATTATCTACAAACTTCTATGCCTTGAATCAAAGGGAGACAAAATACTTCTGCTCTTTGAAAGTTTGTTGAGGCCCTGACAACAACTGGTCATGGAGAGAGGCACACACCATCAGAGGCTGAGTTTCCAAGAGAATTGAATTTACATCTGCTTTTCTTTGGAAGGCAGGGAGTTTTCTTGTAATAATTTACGAATACTTGCTACAGGTTGTTTGCATTTGCAGTATTCAACCGTATCTGTTTAACTTAAGAGCAGGTGGTTGGGAAATAACCAGGAAAAGCAGTAGATGAAAAATTTCTTTATAAGGGTCAGGAGACAATATTTAACTTAATAATTATGCAGCACTTTCTTCCTAGATTCCAGGTGCATTGCACAGTTTGTTTGTGAAGGCTTAGGGCCAAAAGCTCCAAAGGGCAATGAAAATGTTAGAAAACACTGGGAACAGAGGACAAGAAATGTCACGGCTGTATTGGAAGAGAGAAACTGGCATTGAGTCTGCTGAAAGGAGTGGAGGCATAAAAACAGACCAATACTTGAGAAGAACTCACTGGGGAACCTTACTGTTGGCAGTTTCAAAGGATACAGTTTAATAAAATTTAAACTATTAGTTGAAGGGGGAATTTCTTAACAGAAGGAAGCCCATTAGTATGGATAACAGTTTTGCTGTGTTAGTGCTGCCCTTGGATTTTTGAAAATGAGTTTGAATCCTGACTCTTCTACTTTGCACACATGGGAGGAACACTTGGGTCCCACTTCTTGGAGATGTTACTCCATATAAATACTTAAACATCCCTGAGAACAGCAGCAGCAAACCCACTGGAAGGCTCTAATATCCTGTTGCTGAGGGCACACTCTGTCTATGTTTGTCTTTGTCTATGACATTAATGAA
>JAWWMS010000001.1:106976803-107006451 GCA_035048045.1 Chlorospingus semifuscus | reverse complement strand
ATAACTGGGATAAAAGGGGGTGGGTTGGCTGGTCAGGGAGAGCCTTGGAGGAGCCCTGATGAAGAAGCAGGAACAACACTGCTGTGAAGAGGTGCTTGTGAGAAAACCACTCAGAAGGTATGGGACTCTAGAAATATACCAATAACGAGTGGTGACCCCGATGTGATAGAAGATAGGACAGCTGAGAGCTGGGACTCTAGAAATATAACAGCAAGATGTGATAGAAGATAGGACAGCTAAGAGCCTGGGAGAGCTGGGACCACTCAGCCTGGAGAAGAGAATGCTCAGGAGGATCTTATCCATGGGCACAATATCCAATGGAGTGTTTTTCCCCTAGAGGACAAAGCCAGACTCCTGTCAGATGTGCCTGGGGATGGGACAAAAGGCAAAGGTGCAAACTAAAATACAGGAAATTTCATTTAGTTTCTTTTTTTTTTTTTGTAATGAGGGTCAAACACTGGAACAGGCTGCCCAGAGAAATTCTAGAGGCTCAATCTTTGAGATATTAAAAATCTGTTTGGACGTGACTTTGACCAACCTGCTCTGAGCAGGGTTTTGGACTAGAAGATCTCCAGCATCACCTCCCTGCATCAGCTGGTTTGTGTCTCTTTCTCCAGACCACCTCCATGCAAGTGGGAGTTTTGCAAGGCTTAGGACAATAGCAGTGGGCTGGGCCAGGTCCTGTGTTTTGAACCAAGTTAGGTGACACAAGTTAGAAACATGTCAGGGGGTGAGAGGCATCCCATGGACTGCACCCAGGCCTGATGGAATCACCAGGATTGAGCTTCCACATCAGCATCAGTGATGTAAACATTCACCTTTGGCTTATCCTACTCAGCACTGCAAAGGGCAAGTGACTTTCATGTGTTCTTTCTCTGCTTTGAAATGCCTTAACTATTGTTTCAGGATAGCCAGGGGGATTTATGGGCTCACCCTGGGGGATTATTGCAGTTTCAGTATAGCATGTTTCTACATAGCCAACAGCATATTAGCAAATAACTGATGTGTGATCAGGGGCTGGAGGAAAGGTAGTTTAACCTTCAAGCTAAAGATGCACCCTTCTCACCTTGTTTTAATTCTGCAATATCCAGCAACCCTGAGAAAGGTCATTCTTTTTTCATGACCACACTGGAGTTGGATCCAATGGTCAGTGCTACAAGCTGTTCTGATAAGCATTCCACAGTTTACATCGCCACAACTGATTTAGAAAACTGGTCAGAAACCACCTTAACAAAATCATGAGCTCTTAAAGACAAAAAAATAGTACAGATGGGTGAAGATGAGTATGAAAAAATGGTGTGTGTGAGGGATCTAACCAAAAGGTTATAAAGCAGCAATATGCAGAGTGCAAACGACAAAAAATGTAACCATGTTAATGATTAGAGGGAGATTTGGGAATGGTTTCCCTACTGTTAAGTGAAAGGAAGGGCAAGAGAGGCATTGAAAGCAGTGACCAAAATTTCAATGTCACAAGAGTTTCTTGTGTATTTGTCTGTTGTCCTGGTCCATTCAGGGAGCAATAAAATGAAAAAAAAAAAAAAAACCAAAAAAAACCCAACAAAACAACTTATTACCTTCTTAGATAATATATGGAGAAATTGCAAGTATGCTTAGGATAGGATTCAAATGAACAACAGCCTTGCTAAACTGAAAAAATAGAAGGTGAGGTTATACAGGAACAAATGAAAAGTAGTATATTGGGCAGTTTACATATATATATTTTATATGTGAACTCAAACTACTTTCCAGGGATAGATAAGCATTCAGGAGCCCTGAATCACACAGGCTCATCTTTTTGTAATGCCTGTTGTGGCACCATAATAAAAGAAAGATATAAAGATACTAGAAAGCATCCAAAGGAGGGCAATGAGGATGGTGAATGGCCTTGAGGAGAAGCTGTGTGAGGAGTGACTGAGGTCCCTTGGTCTGCTCAGCCTGGAGGAGACTGAGGGGAGACCTCAGTGCAGTCACAGCTTCGTTGTGAGGGGAACAGGAGGGGCAGGCACTGAGCTCTGCTCTGTGGGGACAGTGACAGGACCTGAGGGAACGGCCTGAAGTTGTGTCAGGGGAGGTTTAGGTTGGATATTAGGAAGAGGTTCTTCCCCCAGAGGGTGGCTGGGCATGGAACAGGCTCCCCAGGGCAGTGCTCGCAGCACCAGCCTGGCAGAGCTCAGGGACTTTTGGGACAATGCTCTCAGGAACATGGTTGTGACTCTTGGGGCTGTTCTATGCAGGGCCAGGAGTTGGACTTGATTGTACTTGTGGGTTCCTTCCAACTCAGGATATTTTATGATTCTGTGAGGTATCCCTAATGAGACTGCTTACCTGTTAGAAGAAAGGGCTCCCAGAGTGATTGAAAAAAACCCCAGCACTCTCTTTAATGCCACTGCATTGTGTAATGAGGTGTTCAGAGCAAGATGGGGAAAAAGCAGATCTGTTATAAAGCCATGTAGTGTTTTGTCTTTAGCTGGTTTTTTTGTGCAGTCCCAATGAATTAGATACCAAATAAACTTTATGAGCAGCTTCTGCTTCTGTTTTCTCTTTGGGGGCTCTGAGATTTCCTGCACAGCTTCCTGCCAAGAAATGGACTTTGTGGACCTGGAGCAATTCCACTGGCGGCATTCAAAGGGAGCAGCTGCATTTCCCAACTCTTTGCTGTTATACATCATTCCCCCAGTGCAACTCTGGTGGTTTACTGTAGCACTCTTCTTATCTGTTGTGGTGCCAAGGGAAACAAGTTTTTATAAACATGCAGGGGCGATTTTGTCCAAACACATTTTATTTTGCTTTCCAGCCCTCCAGCAGAATGTGTGTTCTCAAATGTTACATTTCAGCTGAGGTGGCCCTTCCCAGCTCAGGGCTAGTAAAATATCAAAATTTTTTCATGAGAAGTGTTATCATGATCTTCATAGTTAGTAACAGTATTTTATCAAACATATTTGATAAGTGACAACATTTCTTGTTTCTCCAAGGAAAATTGTCACAAAACTTATGCCGTTATACATTCAGTTACTTAATAGTTAATAACTAAGGAGATTTTACTAAATTCACTACATCAAAAAAATGGTCACATTTTTATCCTAGTTTTTGCTAACAGAATGCTCAGAACATATGAAAATCTGATTTGAAATAATGAGTGAACAATAAAATGTATAGCACCTTTCATATTTAGAATTTGTTTTGAAAGTTTGAAGGCAGCCCAAGTAAGCAGGAATCTGAATATTTCCATAGTTGCCTTTATATCACATTATAGCCAATTTGTCAGCAATAATGCAATGCAGGGGCACAAATTCATATTTGGCTGGGAAAGAAATGGATTTGCATTGTTGTCTGAAATGGTGTATTTTGTATGTCCATTAAGCAAGCCACAATTGTAAAAAAAATTCAATTTCTTGCTTTCATATTCAATTTTCATGTTAAAAATGGTTTGTATTACTATTGTGTTGTGTTGCTTTCCAGCATATGCTGATTATTAAATGAAATATTTAAAATATGCAAATAGGAAGTAATTTATTTGGCTGTTGAATACTAATTCAAAGTCAATGAATTTTTCCTTAGGTTTGACTCTTTTGAAATTCATAAGAATGTTTGTATTACCTGTTTTATATAATCTAAAACATCTTTGATTTCTTCTGGGAGCTCTTTATGAATTTATATTGTAGCTGCATTTGACTAATGATTTCAGTTCAAGTCATGCAAATCATGAGTGCTGAAAACTATCAGATTAAAATTCATATTATTCAAGAAAAAGATTTATTTGTTTCAGAAGGCTTCTGAAGTTATTGTAATAGAAGATGTTAACTAAATCTTTTTCCATTATTTATCCCTATGTTCACTTTGTGCCACACAATATGAATGTCAATATCTACAAAATGATCTGTTTCTTCTCAGTTGTCTTTGGGTTTTACACACATACAGATAGAAAGTTGTTGGGTTTAATTAATTTTTGATGTGCACCACCTCAGGACCTCACCCATCCTGGCAGCAGTGAATTTTTAGGGACTCACCTTGTGGAAATGAACTCTGTGCATTGGCATCAATAGACTTAGTAGACATAGAAGTGACAAAGGATTTAGGAGTATTTTGTCTCCAATAACACAGAAATGACTTCAGCTTACAGGTTAGATGTGCTACTGACAGAAGGCCCTGAGTTCTGAGAAAGCACGGAATTGTGGTTTTCTGCACATCATAGAAAATCCTCCTGCATCCCTGGTTTGTCACTTAGAGTTACACCATGGAGACTTCAGAGAAATAAATAATGCTAATCTATGTCCAGCACTGACTAATGAAATTCATTTCAGCATAAACATTTCTACACTCCATCAGCCTTCGTGGATATTTTTCTGTGAAACAAAAACAGTGCATTCAGTACAGAATTTAATAAATGGGGAAGAGCTGGTACAAGGGTTTGTTCTCCCTGTTATAATGTCCCTGGCAACTGAAGTCAGGACAAATTTGATTGCAACAAGAAACTCCTAATGAGTTTGCCAAGATGCTCTCCCCAGCATGTCTCACTAATGAGGCTGAGAGGCTGTGATTGAGGGAGGTGTTATATTTATTCTGCACACACAGAAACATTAATAACCCTTTGCAAAGATTAAGTTCCTTCCTAGCAGTACTAATGAATGCAAAATGAGGATTTTTACTTCCCAAAGAAACAAATTAAGAAACAAACACATGAATGTTTGGTTCAAATCAGCACTATCAGTTTTTCCATCTGCTTGGCATCGTTTTATTCTTTTATTATTTAAAACCTTTTTTTTTTTTTCCTGTTAAACTGATGGTCTAATAAAACACCTTATTCAAATCAACAAAGTTTTCCAGTGGAGACCAGTGAGATTGTGGCACCACTGGAGTAGGGACTGGCACCTTGGGACTGGGCTGAAATGGGATTTCTGGGCCATGGGTGGGGTTGAGGGAGGCACTGAAGGTGCTGGGCAAGGCCAGTAAGGCTTTTTAATACTTTTATTAATAGGTTTGGGCTTTCCTTTGATGGTCAGTAGGCATCTTTTCACAGTTGTGTTAGCTGGGTGGAACACAGTCCAAGGTTTCATCATGGTTTTTTACATGGGAATAAACTACTTTTTTCCGTATTTGTTTTAGACTTTCAGGAAATCAGTGGCAAGGCAAAACATCTGCAGCTTGTAGTGTAGTTGTTTACAGATAAAGTGTTAGTTGCTCTTTTCTGTATTGCATTAAATACAAAATGCAAATGTGGAAGTTGAGCAAAATCTCTGAAGTCACAAAGTTGCCATGAGTGAGTCTGTCATAAAGTAAGCACATTACAGACCATGAAAGAGGGAGGAAATAACAATAGGTGATGAATTGAGAACTTGGTTTTTCAAGACTGTAGTGGATCAGCAGTAATAGATGCTGGAAAAGGGAATTTTTGACATAGCAGAGCTCCATGAGCTGAAGCAATTCATTACCCAATACCATTGTACTTGTAACTGAACAAAGATTAAAAAGAACACTATTAAGAAGAAGAAATTTGCTTTAATGGATTTATAATCTTAAACTTTGTGACTGATCACACACAAGTAGTCATTAGCAGGTAAATGTGCTCAGTAGTAAGAACTGCATTACCCACACAGCAGCAGTTAGGAGAACACTACTGAGATCAGTGCCAAGGGCCCAGAAGTCAGGGAAGCAGAAGTGAATTGGACTTATACTAGCATTATAATGTTATTAAATATTTAGTTTCATCACCATCCCATGCAATTTACAGAATAAGCAAGACTTATCTAAAGTGTGCTTGTTCTTGCTTTTCCATAGCTATTTACAAGTGAGGCATCTAGTCTAACTGATTTGTAGGTTATCTTTCTAGTCATTGAAGGAAAGTAGCAATGCCCAGAGGGTATTCAGAAAGTTAAAATTTTCAGCAGTGTCTTCATACATTGGATTTTGCTGGGTTTTTTGTACTTTCTTGGTTGGTTGGTTTTTGGTTTTTTTTTTTGGTAGCCTAGAACTCTAAGATTTAAATCACTAAAATTAGATTAGGTCAATTCCCTCTGAAGTGCAGAGGAGAGTTTCCTTCACTGTGCTGCAGTCCCTGGCTGCACACCAAATCCAGAGGAACAGAAGGTACAAAATCTTTCTGAAATACAACCTCCCTTAGATAGCATAGATATGTGATTTAGTCAGTCTGAGGAGCTCTACAGCAATTAAGAAATGTTAGGTTCTTTATGGGCTGTAATTGGTTTTATAATGAGGCTTTACAAGTATGTGAAATCTGAGATATCTTTTTGTCCTCACTGGACAGTTGAAGAGATTTTCATGAGGTTGCAGAAGACTTCTCCCTGGCAAAAATATTAACCCACAAATAAAAGTTGAGCTCCTGGTCTAAAACCTGGAGAAAACACAACATTTAATGAAAAGGCTGACAGGACTGTTTTATAACTCAGGCAAATTAATGTGATTCCCTAGCTGTATTTTCACATATGTGTGACTAATCAGTGCTGAAATTTTTGCAAATAAATAGAATTATGGAAGCACCAAATATGGGGAAATTTCCTCATAAGCAGCTAAATTTTGTATACTCTTAAAAGAAAAAACCCAAAGTTTTTTAATAGCATATATAGCCCAGTCTGTAATAAAATATATTCCAGCTGGTTGTATTGTAGTGAATCCCTAAATAAGCAAACCATTGTCCTAGTAATAATGGCAGACCTCCTAATTTTCATTATGTCCTAAATATTCAAAGAGTACTGAGAAAGTTTCAGTTTTCCTGTTCTCCAGAGTTTTAAACACCCTCCAGTCTTTTAGAGGCAGATGCAAACCCATTTTCATCACACTCCAAGTCAACTGGGAGCTCTGCTGCTGTTTCAGCACGCTGTGGAGCCCAAGCTGCTGTGCCCTCCCAGGGTTTCTTAGCTTTGCAGAGCTGCTGCTGGGACATGGCTTGTCTCTAGTCTCCCTGACCACGTCTGCCTGCAGGATCTGGGTAGAGGCACCCTTGGGAAAGAAGTTTAGGAAGTGCTGCCTGTCTTGTACTCAGGGGAGGCTGCTGAGATGGTGCTTGTAATGTGAACAGTGAACTTGCTCACAGCTGTGAGATTTGTCTTTGGCAGCTCTGAGGGAGCTGGCTGCAATCAGAAGTGCACACTGTGTGAATTCTGCTGTATTAACTCATTCTAATGGTTTCCATTTTTTTACTACCAGCCACAGTTATGCACAGTGCACAGAAAGCAGATTATCAGGAAGATGCAAACCCATCACGGGACAGCTGTGTCCCTTTAAATTCGACAAACCAAATAACTTAAAATGGCTTTCAGAGCATGTATTACTTATTATCAGTCATATAGTCTCCCTCAGGTGTTATTCAGATTTGACCTGCACTGCAGAGTTTTGCCAGCAGTTATTTCAGCTGCAAGTGTGAAAATAATGGTGCTCCCTTGCTGATAGAACTGTGCTGCAGGAGAGACCATTTGTTGGCTTGATTAACGTTGCAGGGGAAAATAAAACAACAACCAAGTTGACAGATACCCCCTCTTGAAGGAATTCACACTGCATCATCACCAGGCTGCTGTGCCAGAATAGCTGTGCTCAAACAGGGGTGTCCATAGAGGCTCTGTACGAGAGTTGAGCTGTCAGAGATAAACAATCTTAAAAAGACAGTTAAAATAGAAATTAATGTAAAAGAAGGAATAATGGTTTTGCTCATTAGGCATCATAGAGAGGGTTATACATTCTGTGAAACCCTGGATATGCTGAATTCAGTAGCAAAGGCCTTGTTCTTGTAGGCACAGAATTAAATGCAGAAATTTATTCTTTGGCTCAGGCAGGCCCAACAGAACTAAGCTGTTTATCTTTTCCCATTATATCCTTCTTATTTTCCAAAAGAATCCCAGTATTTCGTTTTTAATATATTGAACTATGATAATTATTCTTCATTTCTGTTTATTGGAATGCCAATATTCTCTCTTTCCTTATTGTTGCTTTATTAATGCATTGTTTTATCAAGACAATGGAAATCGTTAGCACAATAGCCATGGAGAACTGGGAGCTTGTAGGCATTTATCATCTTCCTTATCCTTTGAGAGTTTGCTTTTAATTCAGGGAAATCTCTTAAGATTAATGGACTGAGAGAATGGGCTGAGAGTTAGATGGAGGCAGAAGAGTAAAATAAACATTTCAGGAAGAACATTGCTGTGCAGAGTGAACACAAAGAACAGAGCAGAAGTGTGGAATGCTCTGCAGAGAACATCCCCTGAGTCCTGTCTGCAGCTCATTGCAGTGCACTGCAGTGTGCATTAAAGCTGATTTCCTGAGCTCTAGAAAGTGTGCTTGTCTCCCTCCTGGTGCCACACGGAAAGGTTCCCTTTCTCAGTGGTTTCTGTGCACATGCCAGGTCAGTGTTTAATGCCTTCACAAAGTCCCAGGGTACTCCTCGTGTTGCTTGAGGGCCTCAGAGCCAAACCTTTAAAGTGATTAAAAAATCAAGACCAAACTCTATTAAAGGCTGAATTTCAGTCAATTAGCTACTAAGCCAGCTGATCTCTCAGGGTGATGCAGCTCACAAATCAGAAGATAAAGCACACAGAGCTGGGAGATTGAACCCCCTCAGGGCCACACAGTTTTTCTTTCTTTCTGAGGAATCCGCTTCAAATGCCTATCTCCTGCCTACCCCAGTCCTCAATATTGTAGTCTAAATAATAGTGATGAAAATACACTATTCAAAGGGTAGATACATGCACTGAACCCTGAAGGATAGTGGGTATTTCAAAACACCCATTAAGGTCTTAATTGCTGGAAGCCTGGGTTCCAGGTAGAAGCTGGTTAGCTATGACAGTGATGTAGGGTTGGATTTTAATCCCCAAATAACTCCACATTAGTTTGGAATAATGATAATAATATTTTGCCACTTTTACTGTGTTTATATGAAATAGGAGTCGTACAATGATAATAGCTTATGTTTTTGTCTGTTAGATTCATAATGGTATCATACAGGTAAATACATGTAGCTCACTGGGTGAGTGATATATTTTATATTTCACAGTGGTAGAGAATAAATAAGATTGAATACAGAAGAAGTCTCAATTTTGAACACTGGCCTTTCATGAGGAACCATAAAAGGTCATTTATTTACCACACTATACTTTATCTGTGATCTGTCATTTGAATAATAACCATTTGAATTGTATCCTTTAAACTTTTACATACCTATTGCCAAGGATCACTGACTAGGAAAAAAAAATAAACTTTTTATCTGCACAAGAGTTCATTAGAGAAAATTATTCAAAATTTAATAGTTACACCAATTTATTCCTAGAGATGCTAAAAGCCTGTTGTTTTAAGAGTGAGATACTACTATTTGGATATGAACTGAGATGTGGGAAAAGCAAGGAAGTGCTATTTATATACTCACACATTAGTCAAATGCAAAGGTGTTTGGATGCCATCTAATATACCAATTCTGTACTCAAAATCAAATAATAAAAAAAATAATAAAAACTACAATTGCTTTCTGTCCAACAAATTTTTCCTGGAAACTACAGAAGCATAATTAAGCTAACCTAGCTGTACTAATCCAACTGTCTATATAAATGCATGTTCCAGCATGAGAGTGGCTTTCTCTGCTCCAGCTGAATCAGTTCTAAAGGAATCATGCCAAAACTGGGGAAAAAAGGCCTCTCATAATTAGATGAAAGTGTCCACATATGAATTTGTATTAATGCCTTGCAGCACTTTAGAATCACAGCTTACCTTTTATTACCATAATTTTCCATGTGAACAATCTGTAATCTTCTGTCAAATGCCAGTAGCATCAACACATTCTGAGTTCAGTCTTGCATGAGGGTCCTATTCTAAAATAAACTCAGCTGTGTGTCAAGCTGTTCTCTGCATTTCCATTCTTTTTTTTCTGGTTCTGGGAAACTATGCTGAAAGCTGACTAGTCACATTTTTTGACTCACACTGCTGACAAGTAAGTTCTTTTAGAATTTATGGTATTTTTTTTACTCTCTACTACAGAGTTTCATTCTTCCCCAAGTGAAAATGTGTATTTACACAGCTTGTCTAAAATGGTCTTGCCAATTGAGTAAATACTGCTCTGTATTTAGAAGAATTTTAAACTGCTTAAACAAATATAAAAGGGTCTGAGTTGATCAAGGAAAAAAGCATTTGTGATTCTAGTGTCATGTTGCCTCCTCTGTGTTGATGAGGACACATACTGGTTCAAGTAAGTGAACCTGAATGTGCATTTTAGCAATGGTATGACTCCATAATAACCCTGGTTTATTTCTGGGAAGACCCAAAGCATGGGTGTTTCAGGTATGATTGTGGAGTAAATGTCAGCCCATTCTTGCAAGAGGTACTGACACAGCTGTTGATGCAGAGGTTGTGTTCTTCACATCCCCAGGATATCAAGCAGGAGGCAGCTGTGGTGCCTCCCAAGGGACACACACACACAATTCCTCCCTTCTCCACACCTCCTGAGCTGCCATCATTTCTGCATGTGATGCTTCATCAGCTGTGTTCTGGTAACAGGAGGACCATCATAGAAGAGACCTCTGCATTTTCTATCCCAGCAGAATCAGTGCATGTGGATCACAGTAATGACCTCTTCACTCTTGGGGTACAAGAAGGAAGAATTTCAGTTTCAGCAGTTTCAGCTGCCTTGTTGAGTACCAACTCCCTCAAGGGTCTTGGGAACCCTTTCAGACTCTGGACTGTCACCTTAAAATAGACAGAAGATGGCTTTCCCTTTGTGTTCCTGACAGTTGCTTTTCCTTCATGTTCCTGTCAGTTGCTTTTCCAGATGTCTGGCAGCCTTGAAAGCTGATGCAGGACCATCAGCTGTTGCAGCTGCTCTGCAAAGGTGTGCAGGGGAGCCTGCACTGACTCAGGGATATGACAGCAGCACACACACACCAGCAGTGAAACCACAGCAGCCTCAGCCCCAGCATTGCTCAGGGCCTCACAATTCCCTCTGCCAGCCTCCAGCAGGATCTCTCTCCTCTAATCAAAAGCAAATTGCCTTTGGACCGGTAGTTCCAGGTGCTTTTCTGTGCTCTTCAGGGATTTGTGTACTCGTCCAAGCAGCTCTGCTGTGACTGAGGGATGTGATGCACAGCCTCAGGAGGGATGTGGGCACAGTCTGGCTGGGGCAGGTATTGCTGACACCACCCATGGGCTCCCTCAGCCTGCAGGATTGCCACCCCGTTGCACAGCAGGCAGGTGTGAGATATTGCTCTTTATCTCCATCCCCCAGCAGCCTCGTGCTGTGGCTCAGACCCATCTTTGTTGATGGCTTAAGGATTTGCTCTGGAGGAGTTGAAGTATGTGCACATACTGTAGTCTGCCAACTCTTCTCTGAGGAAAATAGCCTCTGGCAGAGAAGAAAGGAGTTTTGAGACATGTTATTGTAAAGTGTGTTGGCAGGACTGCCTGCAGCTCTTCTGTGAAGCCCTCTGTGGTACTGGTGTGGAGGAGTCCTGCAGACTTTTGTAGGAAGGAGAATAAAGTCCCATTTTATGTACAATGACAATACATCTTTCTGATGTAAACCCCACATTCTAGGTGCTCTGGGAAAACAGTCATTGTGGACACCAGGTTTTCAGTGTTACTTCTCTCTTATTATTTCATTATTTATTATTCTGTAAATTATAAAAGCCATATTTAGGACTCTAGGAAAAAAGAAATAACCTTCCTGATTTACAAGGATGTTATTATTTATTTAAAGAATGTTTCTGTATAATGCCTCAGAGAAATGAGCATACCTTTGGTCCTTTCAAAGATTAAAATAATTTATTCTTTCTTAATTATGTAATTTGCTATAACTTATAATGAAGTGGTACAGCTAATTTTATTTTTTACTGACAGAGTGGAAGAGGCAAATGTGATTTCCAGATACTGCAGCAAAGCAGCAGGATCTATTTAGAGAAATAAATTGATTTAGATGCCATAAAAAGTGGCAGCACAAAGTCAAAACATTACTCATACTGCTAAATAATTTAGCTAGTGACTTCTGTCTCATTTGAGTATATCTGACTTGGTACACTTTGGGATTTATATTTGTAGGCCTTTGATCTCTCTGAGATGCCTTTTATATCCTCCCCACAAAACACAAAGGAACACCTTTGGAGTGAAGGTTATGCTCAAAACACTTGTTTGTTTTTCCTGTTCACTCCAGACCCAAAGGCACAAGGTCAGTGAGGAGTGGGAAGCACTTTTTCACTGACCATGGTATTCCTTGTCCTGCAAGCAAGGCAGCTGCTCCTCTGGGTGAGATTTCCTTCACTTTGGTGGATGTCTCACAGCAATTGTGGTGTCCTGCAGTCTGTCTGAGAAAGCTTCACCTGGCTGTGGTGGAAGGGGCTGATCCCCCCCTACCTGCTGCCTGTTTACGGGCAGTAGCTAATTTTAGCTATGATCTAAGTAGTGAAATCCAGTATCTGATCCAATATCCTCAGGGTGAGTTACCTAATTTCTTAATCACAGTTCTATTTTGAACTCTTGTTGCACTTAAAAGTAAATTAAAATCTCTGGGCTTTAAGCTGATGGTTACCTTGGGACCAGCAGGGTTATAGTAATCATTGGTAGTTTTATTCTGCATTATATATTCAGTGTATATAGTTATATAAGATTCAAATAGCAAATTAATTTCCAAAATAGAGACACTTTCTGAAAGAAACTAGGTTAAGACAAAAAATAACCCTGAAATTTGTGAAATAAACCCATTACCAGATTGATGTCACAGTCAAGTAAGAAGTTAAGTGTAGTTAATTTTTGTTCAGGGGTAAGTGAAGGAAGAAATTAAAGAAAAATTTGAGAAAGAAATTAAAAGAAGGAAAAAAAACTTAAAATGCCAGTGTGAGTATGAATTACCAACAATAACAAAAAAAGGAATGTCAATAAGGAGAGATAAAGATAGAACAAAAGAGACTGGACGTTCTGAAGACAAAAATAACACCTTCTCAAGGGTATTAAGGAGCATATAAAATGTAACTGGTATCTGTTGCCACAAGGAGATGGAAATTTTTGAAGAGTAATAGGAATAACTGTTCATTCAATAAATGGTTTTGTCTTTCATTTGCAAAGAAACAGAGAAATCTAGTCATAGCACATGAGGATGGAAAAGTGCTTTTCAGTGTATTTGAGTGCAAGGAATCCCACTAACCCCAGTTTGAGTCCAGTGATCCAAGTTCTGCAGATCAGCTGCACCTTATCCCTCCCTACAACCACCCAAAAGAAGGCTGTAGCAAGGTAGGGGTTGGTCTCTTCTCCCAGGAAAACAAGTCCTAGGGAAAATTTCTTTACTGAAAGAGTGGTCAGACATGGGAATAGGCTGCCCAGGGGAGTGGTGGAGTCACCATCCCTGCAAGTGTTGAACCAGTGCATGGCTGTGGCACCTGGGGATATGGTTCAGTGGTGATGACCAGCTGGGCTCAATCTTAGAGATCTTAGAGGTCTTTTCCAACCTGAAGGTTGGATTGGTCTGATTTTCTCCAGTTAAAGGCAGGTAGTCCAGAGGGGAGTTTATTCCACTCTGTGTGGGGGACTGCAGCATCCAAATGACCACCAGGCTCAGGAGGAACCAGGCCAGCTGTGCATGTTAAACTACATTTTAATGTTAATGACAATGAAGTTACACACACAGCTGGTAGCCCTTGATGCCATCTTTGGCAGCTCCACCCCAGCAGCTGGTCAGGGACAGCTCCAACAGGTTCTGTTCATGGCTAAATTTATGATCCCCACCCACAGAAGGAATGATTTGGCCTTGCACTGAAGGTGGCCTTTTTTTAGCAGCTGTCAAGATAAGAGTGTGTGACAGCACAACCGTTGTCCATTCAGGCAGAGCTTATCATTCTTTAAAATATTCTGGCAGTTTTCCAGGTGTGGCTTTGTGGTAGCCTCAGCGCTTATTCCAGCGACAGTGACAAGAACACATTCTTGTTTTAGGATTCCTGAAAACTCCCTGTGCACAGCACTTTTCTCAAGAATATAGGCATATTTTATATATATCTATATGTGCTTTGTCACCCAGGTGTTATTAATATCTGTGTGCTTACAGCAATGCTACTGGCATGTGCTCTAATTTTTTTGCTTCTCTTTGGACTACAATAATTCTCTCCTTTGTGATGACCTGTTCAAATCACATTTTCCCTAAAAGTGCAGCTGGTCAGACCATTCAGTCCCCAGTCATATCACTGGCCTTCTGAGGAATTTGGGGGTTGCTTCATAATGTATTGATTTTTCAGGGCTTTTTTGAAAATAACCTTGAGAAAACAATGCAATGAATTACCACTGTAGCACGTAGTACCATAACCTGCACTGGGTGAAATAAGACACATAACACACTAGATGTTGTAGGGCTGTAGAACAGCCAGTCCCACTGAGACTTAGTAAATCTCTTAACCTCTGATGCCCATATTGTAATTTCTTGCTGTTTATATTCAGTTTTCTCCTTGGTTTGTTGAGACACTGTCACTGATTGGTTTACAATGGATTAATAATAAAAACTCTTTCTTCCACAACTTTTTACATTCAGCTCCTGTTTTTCCTGTTATGAGAGGACCTGTCATGCCCTGAGGAGGGGCTGTTTTCAGTCATTCTGATTGGAGAATGATGTTTGGTTGCACACCTAAAACCTGGTAAGTAATGACCACAATATCATTGCAAAATGTGGGCTTCAATTTTAAAATGCAGTCTTACTCTGAAGACACCATGATAAATGATTTTAGCTTTGGGTCCTACACTTTGAGCTTTGGATCAGAATAATTCTTTATGGCAAATATTTCCTTCTATATCTCTACAGCAAGAATGCATCCTTAAAAATTCCTGAAACTACACAGGCAGCTTCTTCTTGGGGAATGCTGGGTTTCCAGCAGGAATGGAGTTTAGCAGTCCAAGGGTCATTAGTTTATGTTTGGTCCTTTCACAGCTCCATAGAGGAACTAAATAAAGCTACTGCTTTGCAGCCTTCTAATTTATGGTTAAGATGGTGGACTTTTCTACACCTAATTAGGTCGAGTTTCCTTCTATTAATCTCTGCAGTGAGAGTATATTTTAATATCAGTAAACCACATGGACCTGATAATATTGCAATCAGATTAATCTGCAATTATTCTAGCATTTGAAGCTAATGAGAACACAGCTTTTTCAAGGAGCAATAATCCACCCTGGTTATGCACTGAAAACTGTAGGAAGGTCTTAATCACATCATTGCACATCAGTGGTAATTTATCCCAACTGGATTCAAGGTCTACAGTATTCAGTGTTCCATTCACTACACCTAAATTTCCTAATAAAGTACTTAAAATGCTATATCTCCCTTTCACTTTCACATATTTCTCAATCCATTGCTTAAACAGGCTTTGCTCAGCATACATTCCAGTTGAATAATTAGGAAGTTTAATGGAACAGTTACTTGAGTTAATTTGAACCATATGTAACTCTATTCCATATTTAAAAGACCTTCTGACTTTCCATATTGCCTTTGGAAAGTTGAGCTTCTGGGGACTTCGATTCCAACAGTAGCTGGCATTTCCCCAACAAAAGGAAACAAGGTGAGCAGATGGAAACAGTCTGTGAGCATGGGCAGGTCCAGCAGTGGCACAGAAAAATCTGACCTGATCTTTCATGGAGAAGTTTATTCTGGGAAAGCAAAACATTAGATGGAGTTAGCACTGTGTGGTACTGGCTGATCACACAAGGATCATCAGGAAGGATTCCAGGCTGCCCAGGGAGGTTGTGGAGTCTCCCTCTCTGCTGATATTCCAGCCCCTCCTGGATGTGTTCCTGTGTCACTGCTCCAGGTGACCCAGGCTTGGCAGGAGGTTGGACTGGGTGACCCTCAGAGGTTCCTTCCAATGCTAACAAATCTGAGATTCTGTGATTGATTCTGTGATGTTGTGATTCTGTGATTCTGTGATGCAGAGCAGTGGATGCACAGGACAAGCTGTGAATACTCTAATACCCCAAATCCAGCTGCAGTGTGTGGGAGGGTTTTGGCCCAGGGTACAGACTATCTCCACAGAACCCCTGCAGATTGCCACTTTTGGGAACCAGCACTGTTTAGTTGTTTTTCACCCGTTTACAAAGTGGATGGAATCTGTCACACAGTGAACTGTGGTTCAATTATTTAGTGTGGCACTTTATCGATGAAGAATTCCCAAGGAAAGAGTGCCAAGAGGAAAAAACAAGAATCAAGACAAGAAGACAATCAAAAAACAAGAATTTGCTTATGAATCAAGCAAAAATGAATCTCACACAGCAGGACAATCTCAAAATTCTGAACAAGACAAATATTCCTGCAGGACAAGCACAGAAATTTAGAAAATTGTTAAAAGGCAGTGATAAAGATTGTGACAAAGAGCTGTCTCTGGACTCATGGTCAGAAAAGCAGCCATTTTAAGTTTGGTTGGTAGATGTTTCTTGAGACTTTGGTTTGAAGAGAACTGTAAACAGCACAACACTGTTAGCTGTAAGGAGAATGGTTTGGTGAATGGCAGTCTGAGCTGAAACCTTGAAAAATTTCAACCTAACTAACAAACCCTAAATGGTTTATTTCCAAGTTTGAAGAACAAAATTTTATCACATAGATATACTTTTGTTTATGTGATTTCCAATCAAGCTACCCATGGAAATATCTTTAAGTGTTTGAAAGGTAAAAGAAGTGGACTAATGGTACTAATTACAAAGGTATCATACAAAGTCCAATTAATTTTAAATGTTAAAGGCAAGACCCAGATGGTCAGTAATCATGGGTGTGGGCTCATTAACACCACACTAGTCTTCCTACTGAGATCCTTAATTCCTTTGCTATTGCTCTAAAGTCAGTGCCATCTATTTCTGCTTTGATCATACTTTGCATCATGTCTGCTACTACAGCTAATATATTTTTGGATTGCTTTTTTTTTTTTTTTTATTTTTAATATCCCTTTTTATTTCACAATTTAATCCAAACAGCACCCTGGTTCTCACAGAATTCTTGGCTTAACTCACTCCCTTTCTGGGAAGTGTTCACTGTGTTCCATATTGTCCTTTTCCTGGAAACTCCTTAGCATAACTGCTGTCCTTAATCCTTCTGTGATTCTCACATTCCAAACTGCTCTTGGGCTTTGATCCTGGTTTTTGCTTGCTTCCTACACAAGCAATGCCCAAACTGCTCATCCAATAAGCTCTTTGGATACCCTTTACTTGGTTCTCATTAATATCCATGCCTTCAGAAATATGTTTTGCATTTCCTAATTGTCCATGGAAAGCACTCTTTGCCTTTTGATTAGAACCCCACTGTCTGCTTTTCTTTAGCAGGCATCAAGATAATGGTCCCTAAAGGCATGAACAATGTTTTTTTGGTCACAAACACATTCCTATTTTAGAGTTCCTGAAAATTCCCATTCATGTGGAACAGTATGCAAGAATATAAGTGTGTATTTTAGCCCAGTGCTATTAATATCTGTGTATTTACAGCAATGTAACTGATACATGTTTAAATTTATTCGATTCTCTTCAGGATAATTGGAATCAAATGGCTGTATGGGAATCTTATTTTTCTTTCTTTATTGTGGGAATCCCAGATAACTCAGCTAATTTTAGACACATTTAGGTGAGATTAATCACCCTATTAGTGGCCAATGTGGATGTTAAATGAATGTATGAGCAGAAGAATATTTCACATTGGCAATCCTGACACCAGGACTCCTAAAAGCAATGAGTTTTCAGATTGCCTCCTGAAAATGTCAGTTTTGAATAAGTATTTGCATGTGGGTGATTCTGAAGACCAAAAACATAATCATATTTTATGAGTATTCAAAATGTTCAAGGGGAAGAGAAGGTAACAGGAGACTTGCTAGATAACATCAGTTCTTGGGAAAATCCTGGAAAAGTTATAAAGATTCCATTGGTAAAAAGTTAAAAGAGAAAGGTTTATAATTAAGCTTGGTAAATGTATGAAAAAAAGGCTTTGTCAAATATATTTGATTTCTTTCTTACAATTACAGTTGATAGAAGTAAGTACATAATGGACTTCTGTAAAACATTTGATTTATTATAAATGACATGTTGATAAGAAAATTAGGACTATGCAATATCAATAAAGTACATCTTAAATGGATTAAGAACTGGTTCACAGGACTGAAAGAGCAGCTGTCAGCAGGGAGTTATTACTGATTGTGACATTTTTAGGAAGGTTCTGTAGTGATTACTCCAAATGAGCTTCATTTTCATCAGCTCTGTGTTCTTCATAATTTGCAGTCAATTGGCAGAAATAACTGAAAAATAAAATCAGTGGTGTTAGCCCTTGTGAATGGTCCAAAGTGGTGAGGGATGTGAAAAACAAGTCCCGCAAACAGAGTGTTCTGGCTTACAAGGAAGAAAGCTGAGCTCCATGAAGCACATTTGACTTTACCATGAACTGCTGGGAGGACACAGGGAGAGGAATGAGATCTTACTGAGGAGCACAGAGGCTGTCTCCTGGGAAACACTGAGAGGTTTAGCAGAGAGGTAGTGTGGTCTCCCTGTTTAAAGTGCTGTAATAAAGGGTTCATGGTGCATAAACCCCAGAACTGGATGTAGGGAATATGGACATGATCTCACCTCTCACATAAAATTCCTCAGGTATGCAGCTGTGATAGCAACACTTTAAAAAAATATGACCGAAAGAACAGAAGGGGACAGAGAAGAATGACAACAATTACTCCAAGGTTAAGGAAAATGTTTTAATGCAGCAGATATTTTTGTTGCATGATTAATGCATCAAGGCCCCTAAAAACCACTCCTTCAATACTGTAGTTCTGTCAGTTTTTTGGTACCCTCAAAAGAGCTCTCTACATGTTTATATAAGCTATTAAACAAGATTTTATAATGGTGCCCTCAAATGAGATATATATAGATACACACACACACACACACACACACACACACACACACACACGTATATATATTTATATATTCATGTGTATTATATATTCTTGACCTTTCCAGGATGAAGGCCAGATATTTTGCTTTGCTACTCTCACCTTTTTCAGGAACATATTAACTACTGTGACACCTCTGTGTTTGCCTGGAGACAATAAGAGATTGTCTTACCTTACAGCAACACAAAGGACATGAAGAGCACGTCCAGAAGCCCTTGTGCATTAAACCACTGAGCTGAGCAGTGAATAAAGACACACAACACTTGGCAGAGTTTTACAACCTGATTGTGAACTTGTGGACAGTGTTAAACAAATGCTGTTCATCAGAAATTGCCCATCCAATAGCCCAATGCACCCTGAGATGCCAGAAAAATTGAAATTTTTAAACTTGTTAAATAGAAGGCAGATTTATAAGAAGTTATGAACACTTTAAAATGAAAAATATAATAAATAATAAAGGCTTCTCTGTGGAACCAGGCAGGACAAAAATCTGGGCTTGGTTATTAAAGCCTCAAATGTTCAAAATACATATTCACACATTTTTTTATTTTGTTCCTTATCAAAGCAAGGCTGATAAACAACAACAAAAACAAAAAAGTCCCAAAAGGTTGTGGTTTCCACTGCTAATAATATAAAATCAGTGGATTTTATAAAACTAAGGATATCTTGGCAATCAGGATAGAAATTGTCTTTAGGAGCTACTGGCCTCTACAAAAGTACCATGTAAATTTTAATAGCCTGTGCTATAAGGGAAATCAGACTACAGGATCTAACACTGGCCCCAAAGGCAACAATCTATGAATGAACTGTAGTAAAAGTATTACATGGGAAATTGGATTTGAAAGCACCATTCAATTATCTTATAAATCAGACCAATGGCTATGATCCTTTTTTGAAATTTTGGGACAGAATATTCTTTTAATTTCCTACTGCTAAGGCTTAAATACTCAAGCTTGAGTTGCCATGAAACATGTTTCAGTCTCACGTATATAGTGCCATATATCATGGTGATGGAAAGCTGAACTCAGTGCTGTAGGATGGGATTGTTAGAGCTGGAAGAAACCCTACTAAGATCAAAGAAGTTGAGTAGCACAGAAAAAGAGGATATCTATCCTTTTTTAAATGATACTTGCAATAGAGAGAAACAATGCAGAGTTAATATTCTTGGTTCTAGGACCCTTGAGATTAAAGGGTCCTAGAACCCTGAATTACTCTAAAGCCACACAGTAGTTACTCTTGCAATATTTTGAAATTAACCAGTATTTACTTAAAGGATGAAAGATAGTTCCAAAACTGAAAGTAAAAAGGATTGCTTTGCAAACTGCAGTGATATTGACTTACTAATTAATTTAAAGTGGTGATTTCATGATTACTGGTTGCCATTAAATTGCCTCCTGCAGGATCATGCAGTGTGTTTGTTTGAAACAGCTACAACAATTTTCCATATAATTGCAGGATCTAAGTGGAATGCAGTTGAAACAAAATGCAGGAGACACATTACAAGAGTTGTATCTTCCAGATACAACAGAACAATTTGTTTTGTTGATTCCTAATTGCTGGCAAGTCAGTGGAATGAAATGTGCTTTCAGAAGCTACATTGCTGACATCTTGCTGACATCATCTCAATCAGCACAGAAAGTGCCTCTATGTATTCATGCCCTTTGAAAGTTCCAGTAGCTGATGCTGAACAAACGAAAAATGGCTACAAACACAATAAAAGCACAAAGTGTGGGAGACACAGGCTGAGTCATGGAGGGGAAAGAGAAGAGAAGATTTCAAATAAATGGGAAATGAATGAATAAAAAAAAAGTTTCTCTGTGTAGGCTGGGATATGAAATAGATCACCAAATTAAAAAGGAAAGTGATAAAATAATGACAATCAGAAAGAATTATAATAGGTGAACACAGAACAGCAAACCAGACAAATACTAAATCTTACAACAAGAAAAAATCTAAAAGAAGAAACAACATACAGAGTAACTTAGGGAGAAAGAAAGTCAACTTGAAAAAGGTAAATTTAAAAAGTGACTCAGAGAGATCTAAATGGAGGGAGTTGGTCAAAGAGAGATAAGAGGGTCCTAGCTAACAAAGAGGGCCATGACTAACAAGGACAATTTTCAAATGGTCATGTTGAGAATGAAATAATAAATTTTGTTAGGTAACAAAGATAAAGAATCAGGACAAACAGAAGGAAGAATAATTGTTCTCTGAGCTTTCATATTTGTGAAAGCTCACTGTGTGCTGCAGTTCCTGATTCCTGTGTAGCTAATGACAGGATGGCCTGGAAAAGTAGAGAGACTTTAAAATTTGTTTCATGTAAGTCCATGCCTTTCTGAAATTGTTTTTCTCATTTGTAGAAGAGTAAATTGAGATATCTGAGGGTTCTTTGTTTGCCTTTTGTTTGTAACACTCCCCTTCTAAGGAGTTACAAAAGAGCCTTTTGAAGTATGGGTTGTGTTTATTCCTTCAGTTTTAAAATACAAACTCATGCTTCTAAGAAATAATGCCAATTCTAGGACTCCCTCTTAGAATCTAGATGGGAAAGATGTCGTCCTGTGTTTTTTTAACTCGCTGGAAAACCTTTAGTGTTACTAAATGACCATGATGGGTTAGTCAGATCTACTGATCTAACAGGATATAGCTGACATGAAAGAACTGCTGTCCTCAGAGCTCTTTGTCAAACAATGTGCTTGATCTCCCCTCCTAAAAATGACTCAGAGAGCGCAAAGGCACAGAACAGCTACAGAAAATTGCCCTTATTCAGAGACTAAATGCTCTGTGCAGCCCCTGCATATTTTCAACATAAAAGCAAAACTATAGTTCTAGATTGTATTCCTCAGTCCCTTTTAGCTGAATGTGGCAGCATTTCTGCAATTTTACCCTTTTTATTGTTTTACAATTTATTTGCTTGAGTTGGGGTTCCTCTAAAATCTGTTCAGGATCTATAAGCAGAGGCTCAGCATAATACAAGATCAGTGCCTGACTGTCTATCCATGCCTTTTTGAACCCCTTTCCTTTCTCCTGCTGCCTCTCAGGTGTCCCTGGAGCAGCCAGAGCCCTGGAGCAGGATGCTCCACTGCCTCCAGCACTAACAAGCTGTGCTGTAAAGGGTTTGTTCACAAACAGCTATGAATTCAATGGCCAGCAAGGTTTTGACCAGAATACACCACCATCCTTCATGTTTTCACCATTAAAAAAACACACATGATAATCTGGAAAAACCAATTCACTAATTATTTTGTTCTAGTAATGAGCAAAATGTTTTCTAGTTGTTTCACAATCTTAAGACTTCCTTCAGATACTTCAAGAACTATGTGCCAAAACTTCTAGCAAACTTCATTAATATGCTCACTTGAAACCAGCCTGAACAGTGCTCAATTTGTGATCTTCATAGTGTGAGAGTGGGAAAAAAAGTTATGCATACAGATGCTCTTGCTACTCTTTTTTTTTTACATTCACATTTATATTCATTTATCTTTCATCCATCCATAGCATTTAAATGCTTCAGAGACAACAAAGACCTTAAATTTCTATCCTTAAAGATTTTAAGATTTTTTTTCCCTTTTTTTCATATCTGGAATAGGTGTTTGTTAATTTTATCTACATGTTAATATACTATTTCTATGTCTCTCTAAATGGAGACTGAATATAACTAAGATGAGGCTAATCAGAATTTCTGTAATGGCACTAATGTATTTTAAATGCCAGAACAACAGTCTGCTATTCAAAGTGTCAATAAAACTTTCCCTGATGTCCTTGATTACTTCTGCAGATGTGAGAGAATCTTTATTTTCAGCCACAGATGTTGGATTTGGAGACATAGTGAGTTCATCCATAGATGATGGCTGCAGATCTATGACAGTACAGAGGATAAAGAGAAGGATAATTAGCAATTGGAACCAATCAAAGAATACAAGTGCATCAGAACTGAAGATCTTTATACCAAGATATCTGAAGGATAAGTTTTAGTGCAACTCCAGCTGCCGGAATTAAAAAAAAACAATTAGATCTTGGTAAATCATGAGGCATTTTTATTGCTGAAAGTCTGATTAGATGATCACAGGATCTCTTTCATCTTAAATGTTATAAAAAGTCACTGACAACTATGAAAGCCCAAATTGGCCACTGCCAGGAAATACTTCACAATCTCTGGCAAGATGTAGCAAGAGATGTATTAAATACTGTGGTCAGCTGGACCCTGAAGCTATAAAGGAGGATGGAGGAGTGCTGCCCTCATGATGTTACCAAAAAGAATCATGTCCTTGGCTAGAAACTTGAAAAACTTTGTAAGCTGGCTTATTGCCCTGTGGGTAAGAACTTGTGGGGAAATTTTCCAGAGATTGCCGAAAGCCAAATTTGAATTAAATTATGCTACTGTGAACTATAAGCAGCTATATAAGAAATATAAAGAATTTTAAATCAGCATTAAAATGTTGTTATACTTCCTCAACAAATTATGGCATTAGACAGATGACTTTATTTTCAGAGTTTGGTCAAAAATATAAAAATACTGAGATAATAGAATCCTGCTGTGCTATGTCTGACCCCTCTTTTGGCAACAGAGGGAAGAAGAGCACTGCCATAAATACAGTAGCTTGCCTCGTGTGCAGCTCAGTGCACAGCTGTTCTCAGCACTGGAGACCTGCAAGGGAACACAAGTGAGAACTAAATCCTGCAGACAGATCCCCAGTGCATCACCATCCCTGTGGATGATGGGCTCAGCTGAGAAGCTCTTTCTCCACCAAACTGGCACATGGGCTCAGCCTGCTCATGTGCCTTAAAGATTTCCCTCTTGGAGAAGATCCAGTCTCCCCACTGCTCAGGACTTTGTCCCCAGGCACTCCACCAGGTTCCTTGAGAGGGCAATGTCTGCCCTGTGGGTATCATGGGCAATGTCTGCCCTGGGGGTATCACAGGCAATGTCTGCCCTGTGGGTATCACGGGCAATGTCTGCCCTGTGGGTATCGCAGGCAATGTCTGCCCTGTGGGTGTCACGGGCAATGTCTGCCCTGTGGGTGTCAAGGGCAATGTCTGCCCTGTGGGTGTCAAGGCACAGTTTTCCTGAGCCCCTTCCTTCTCCATGAGTGAATATGATTTTCTGATGGCTGTGCCCAAGACTGTCTCTGACCATCACATCACCCACCTGTCCCTCCCTGTCCACAAACAACAGCTCCAGTGGGTCACTCTCCTTTGCTCCCTCACCAGCTGTGTCTGGCATTTACCCTCCAGACTCTCCAGCAACCTCCCAGATTGTTTTTCTCTGCTCTATTCTATTTCCAGGAGACATCTGGTAATTCAAAGTCCCCCATGAGAACATGGGCTAATAATTGTAATTTCAGGAATGTGGATTCCTCTTCAGTTAATAGAAAGTAATAAGTACTGAAGAAATGAGATTCAGCTCTCAATAGTTTCCCAAACTAATAGCTCTTTGAGAATAGCTTTGCTAATACTGGTGACCCCTATTCCCACTGGATAATTGCTTTTATTATGCATTTCTATTTTCTGTTCTTGTCTTACAGCACTGATGGATGTAATTTAGTTGTATACTATATAGGTGCCTAACAAAATTGCCAAAAGAAAATTCATTGCCAAGCTAAAAAAAAATGACATCAGCTCTTGAGTCTCAGTAAGTCATACCTTCAAGCCTGCCTTTTTTTTCCTCAAGTACATTAAATATTTTTCACTATGGCTGGAAATATTAGGAAGGGCAAAAAGCCCATCATAGGTAGCCTAAATTCAGGCATACCTCACACTACCATAATGAACAGACATGCTGTATCTGTAGCTGATAAATTAGGCCACAGGATGGCAGGTGAAACGTAGATAAGGTGAGAGGATTGTATGATGAAAGGAGGAAATGAAGACTTGTGTTATGTTGATATGACCAGTCAGAAAGAAAAATGTGTGTCAGTGAGCAGAAATCAATTTAATGTCTGCATTATACAAAACATCAATACCGACAGGACATTAAACTGCATTAGGAGATGTATCTATAGGTAGATTTACAGGTGGACTGCATAATTTGAAAATATCAGGGGACTAGAAAAGGGAAAACAGCATGGAGAAATTGTCAAGTGAAAAAAAAATTAACACAGGACTTGGTTAAACAAGAAATATTAGGAAGGAGAAATATTAAATGGTGAATGAAATAGTGAAGGTCAATTGAATGCCCATATTTATTCCTAGTGTGGGACAAAATATTAAAATAGTAATCTGAAAAAATCAGTGCAAGTTTCACAAGAGAAAGCACATGTTGACACAATGCATCATTAACCCACCGAGTAGCATAAATTCCCCAGAGTCTGTATGTTCTATACTCTGCAAGATATGTTCTATCCTAATTACCATTTAATGCAATTCTGAAACTTCTCTATTGATCTTCAAGGCCACCACGGGATAAGGGCCCGGCTAAATTAGGTAATATCCTTTCATCTGGAACTTATGAAGACAGATGAGCTCTCCCAGTGCAATGCAAGAAGCTCTGATGGCATTCATCAGGAGCAGAGACAGTGTTTGAGGCAAAGTGGATTGATACAGAGCAGCCAGCTACAAGAAGGCTGGAAAGAGACTTTTTGGTGGCATTAAACTGAAGAGGGTAGTGGAGAGGGTGTACTGAACTACAGCCTGAGAGCATTTAGAGTAAATAGACACATCTCTCTGGTAATGGCTTCCAAGTGTAATTGAAATCAAGGAGGTAAAAATGTCAAGCAGTTCAGAAAGATCAGTACCTAAAAAACTGAAAACCAGGGAGTGATCCAATACTCTAGATGGTCTGAATGCAAACTTAATTTGTCTTGCTGAGCACTCAGATTCTAAGGAAGCTGGATAAATTTCATATAAACTGTAAGATATATGTAAAATAAAAATACATATAATTCTACCACATGATGATTAGGCAGTAATTTTTGGAAAAAAACCCTAATAAATGAACATGCTTTTCAATAATGTTATCATTTCTGCCCAAGAAAAAGATTCTTGAAATTGTGTAAGTACCTAGATACTCAGAGACCCACACAAAGCCAATTTGATACATGGAACTCTATTTCAAATACCTGTGTAAGGGGAGGAGAATGATCATCCTCTGGAGGTATTTATCTCACTCCTAAGCAGTGGAAGGTGGACATTGATTTTCAATCAGTGAAGTGTGGTAAGATGAATCTCACCATTAGTAACTATAGAAAATCACATCTTAGTTGTGTATAGTTGAAATTTATTATTGATTCATTGATCCCAATAGCTATTGACATCTTGATACCTGGAAAATCTACTGTTCTAGTTCAGCGTAGTAAATATTGAGATTTTATGGGAGTATTTGAAAACCACAGGGAGCTGTTAAAGAAGCACTAATGTATATGTGAGATTTTCAGAACCATTCTTTACCTGAATTTCCTGTTATCTACATTTATGCAGTTTCTCCACAGCTGTGTTCTGTTTTGATCAAAGGTGATCTGCCCAGCACAAAAAGAGATCTTCATCATATTTCTCATTGTGGTTCAAGCGTTTTTCTTTCAACCCTGCAATTTTTGTATTTGTCTAATACATGAAATCTGTGAGTGGATATGGATGCTTTTAGAGTTGCTAAATTTTTCATGGACAAGGATGTTTCCACAAATTGTCACTAAAAATGATGCCAGATGCAGAAAGCACTTCCAGTGCTGCAGACTGCAGGAAACAAAGGGCACATTTGTACTTTGGTGCTGAAATCTTTGGATTAACTGCTGTGAGCTCATAAGATCAAAACATTCAGCTCAGCACTGAGTGCTGGGAGGAGCCCTGATCCCCAGATCAGTATTGCCATGTTCCAGCTGTACTGGGGCTGACCTCCTGTTTAGCTAAACTGACTGATTGTGCTGATAAAACCACTCTGATTCTGCTCCATGACAAATATAATAACTCAGTGTGTGGCTTGGGGGGCCCTAAGCTATATTGTCAAATAATGGTGGCAGTTTGTGTTTATGATCCAGGTTTTCCCTTCACCCATTCCTACAGAGTCACTCTAAAGAGGGAAGGCATTTGGGATTGCCTTGTCTAACTAAAAACCTCTCTGTTGCTCACTTTTTAAAAAATTTTGGTCACGCTCCTTTCAGCCCAGTCTGAGATGGAGGCACACCTCAGAGATTGGCAATTCTTACATGTTTTGTGAAGACTGATGGTTTCATTCAGCAAAAAAGACCCAATAAAATCTTCATTAGTTCTGCCTCCCATAAAATGCTTTGCTGAGTGAAGAGACCTTTAGAGAGAATTACAGATCTAATCTGTCATTTTGAACATCCTCATTTTCCATTAAGCAGAGCAATTTGCAAGATTAAATGCAAAGGAATATCTTATTAGTCCTCATTATTTGGCCTTTATCTGTTTCTGATTCCTAAAATCTTATATAAAAGTATACACCCTTTGTTTGTTTAACTAGTAAGTGGTTGTACTTTCTTCTTCTATATTCTAAAAATATTTATTCCTCCCAAAGTAGAATAAACAGGTCAACATTCACAGTTCAAATCACAGTTCCTCTGGATTCAGATTTCAGCAAGGAAGGGCAGTGTGAGTGGCAGTTTCTTCAAATTACTTTAATTATTTCACATATCACTGTCATTTCTTGTTGCTGAATTACTGTCAAATAAACCAACCTTGTGATCAATTTAGCTGCCCCCTTTTTATCCTTTGGAATACTTTCTGAGGGAATTTCTCTGTGCTTTTAGAGATTCCTGGATAATTGAGAACTACTTCTGATCTAATAGAAGACTCAGATGCTCTCCAGGCATCTTTGACCCATGTTTAGAACATGGACAGGTAGGACCAGAGTCTCAGATCTTGATTTTACAAACACATATTTTCTAATAAAGCTTTCTCCTGTGCAGCTGGAGAAAACAGATTGGGGATGGCTTTCTGATTCTGCATCTTGTTTTACGCTGGCCCCAGGACTGGTCTGAACAAGCTAGGAGCTATTTAATGTTAAACACATTGGCCTTTTTTATTAAATGGAAAAAACCTAATGATGATATTCCACTGTGTTTTGCCTGAAAGCTGGGAGGATAATCACATCAGTGGATAGTCAAGGAACCTTCAGATCTGAAAGTCTGGAGGAGTTGGAAGTGATTCTGATATTGAGATGTGGTGGGGATTTATATAAGACAGTATACTTCTCTCTGATGACTATAATACAGTAGTGAGAAATTTGCTGTGAAGCTTTTTTATTCATCATCTAATACTGCTAAGGCAAATGCAATGTGAATTGTGCAGATTACTGCACAATTTCTGTACTGTAAAATTTCTGATTACTGTAAAATTTCTGTAGAACTAAAATCACTCTTAATGTGTTCAGGTGATAAAGAGAATGACAATACATAATCTATACCCTAGAATTAGGTACAAAGGATTCTGTCATTCTTTATCCTCAAAGGACTCAACAAACTACACCTGTTCCTTTACAATAGTCTTCACTTTGGGGATGATTATTAGTTGACCAAGAAAAAAACTCTCATGAATCCAGACTAAGCTGATAAAAGGAAGGAGAAGAGTCCATTATTTAATGGTATTTCATAATGAGCTATCATAGTGGTGGAATAATAAGCATTAGGATAGAATAGTCTGCAGAAGAGGAAGAGAGCCTAGCCAAACTATTTCAGCAAGTTCAGGATTCTTTTAATGTTGAACTTGACTCCTCTATACACAAGCTAAATCTCAGTTTAAATTTGTTTTTTAAAGATTTAGTTAAATTGATACAAATTTTGTACGGACATATGTCAAATCAAGGGAAAACAGATCAGTGTTCTTTGATAGTAATTCTCTTGTGGAGTGGTAACTTTGTTAGTGGGGGACGAAGCAAGCAGCAGAGACAGAAATCTTTAAAACTCAATTCTGCCTTGGAAGAATTAGCATCAAAGGACCAGAGAAACTATGTAGGAGTGTTCTCCACTCTGTATTGAAAAAGAAGAGAGAATTTAATTATTTGATAAGATAATATTCTCTTTTAATTTTTTACTTTTTTTTTTCTTTTTTGGTGTGTTTTTTCATTAAGTACAACTACATTACCATAAAATAGATAATATTCCCAAAGAAAGCCCTCCAGATGCTTTTACTCATAGTGTTTGCAACGCCATGTTCTAGCACATTCTTTAGTGATCTACAGATGGGTAGCTATAATTTGAATCTTTTAAGAGGGATAAAAAGACCTGTGAGTATCCTTCCCCAGCAACAGAAACAAAAGCTTTTCACTCTCCTTTTTCCCACTAGGTTTCTTGACCTATTAAAAATAAGTTTTTTTTTTTCTTTTTGTATGTTGTACATCTTATCTGTGCAATCCATGTTTGCAGCTCCTCATAACTGCCTTTTAAAACATAAATAATTTCAGTCCTTATGCACTTTCAAGAGAAGTAATCCAAGGCAAAGCATTTTGAGTTAATCTGAACTGATGTCTGAGGTTCTGTGCACCTGCTGTGCGTGCTGCTCTCCCTCCTTTATTCTCCTACTTTGAAGGCAAGAACAAGGCGGCTGTCCTGGTTTAGGGCAAATTTTGGGAGTGGCCCATAACACTCCAAGCTCAAGTGCTGGAATCTTGTCAACCTCATTTTACCACTTAAATTAGAGCACAGGAAGGATCAGAGCAGGAACACATCTTCCACCACTCAGTAAAATGTGCCATGAATTATTAGTGTGGTCGCTGGCAGCTCCCAGCAGCACTCAGCAGTGTGAGTGCCTGTGAAAAACGCCAATTGCTTGTTTTTAAAATTTTAAAAGTTTAATAGTAATAAAATGGTTATAAAAATAGTAATACAATTAGAGTAATAATAA